>CM021102.1:44123581-44203816 GCA_007115665.2 Sequoiadendron giganteum | reverse complement strand
TATTCAGCTTTCAATTTTTCAGCATAAACAAAATGGTGAACCCGACGTGAAGGGCCCAATGGTTTTCTAGTTACAGTGTGTTGCAGATTTAAATAATCCATTGGCTCTTAATTTAAAATTGGATTTGATTCAACAGTCACTTTCTCTTCATCTTGGATTGTGTGAGAACTATGGAAGATATTTTCTATTATCTCATATGAAATACTTTCACAAATTTTTATTTGGGTGCACAAGAAAACGTTTGATGATTAATCTCAAATCTAATTTGGTATAATGAAGAATAATGCTGAATGGTTTTAAATTTTGAGGAAAATACTTGTTGCACTATTCACTTTTACCATTACACAGCTGCAAAATCTGTTTTCATGACATGATTTGAAGTCACAAATAGTTGGGATGAATCTAAGAGAGGTTTTGATAATCTTTTTGTGCTCATAAAATCAGCTTCTTTTTTCTCTTTAATTGTGAACTTTATGTGATACAAAGGCAGCAAAGGATTTTTAAGTCTTCAACAAATGCATTTGATGTCTTCAGCATTTACCATCTCAGCAAAATCCATTTGATATCTTCAGCATTCACCATCTCAACAAATGCATTTTGTGCATGTCTACAACTGTGGCATAATATTTGCCTCTGATTCTTGTTTGCTGATTGTTTACCATTTTAATTTTTAGCAGTCAATCTAACTTATGTCAATTTTAATTGAATTAGTTTTTAATTTAGTTTTAATTTAGTTTTAATTTGGCTTTAGTTTAGTTTTAGATTTAACGTAATTTAAACTAATTTTAGATTTAATTTAGTTTGCATTTAATTTTAATCTAGATTTATCTTTCAATTTAGATCTAACTACTAGTTTAGATTTAGATTTTAACTTTTGATTTTAATTTAGTTTTTTTTTAGCCTTTTAGATTTAGCTTTTACTTTTTAATTTAGATCTAATTTCTAATTTAGATTTAGCTTTTTTGTTTAAATTTGATTTTTAATTTAGACTAAATTTAGAATGTAGAATTAATTTAATTTAGGATTAATATAGTTTAGAATAATTATAATTTAGATTAGCTTTTAATTTAAATTAGTTTTATTTTATTTATTTAGATTAGTTTTTAATTAATTTCTAATTTTAGATTAATTTTTAATTTAAATTAACTTTTAATTTATAGTAGTTTTTAATTTTAGATTAATTTTTAATCTAGATTAGTTTCTAATTTTAGCTTAACTTTAATTTATATTAATGTCTTTTGCTTCATAATTTAATTGTCAATTTGTGGGCTAATTTTGGGCTTTTCTTGCAGGTTCGTTTGGTAGAGATTTGAAATCAAAACATACGTTTGTCGAAGAAAGGAGACATGAAACTACTAATGATATTTTGATGCAAGACATTTGTCGAAGACATGATTTTGAAACCAATTGTCTTTTAGATTATAAAACTTTTCAAATTGGTGCTTTAAAATGAACAATTGTCTTCTCTCACATAGGCTTAATTAGGGGTTCAATGAAAACTGTTTGTTGTGCTTAAAGGTGGTAGGTGATTATGCTCTCACCTTGTGCAAACTAGGTGATCAAAAAGCCAAACCCATCTATTTTATGTGTCACCCCGATTCAATAATCGAAGTATCCTCTCCCCTTGCGCACTTGTGCGATCTTGGGTGCAAGAGAAATGATTATTGACTCTAGAACTTGGGCCTACCTTGGTGGGAAAAAGTACTCACCCCAAGGCGACTTAGACCGCCAACTGAGCTTTTTGGCCAAGCTACCCCCGACCGGTATATAAATGTGAATCCAAAGGGAAAGCCTAGGGTTACGAGTGCGGATGTGTCATACGGACCAAGTAGTACTCCCCAAAACCCTGTTGAGCGTAACCTCTTCAAGCTGGAGTGCCTCCTAAACGGAGCTTAATCTTGTGCCTCATGTATGGCCACTCGAATGGGGGTCCCGAACTAAAAACCTTTGTGTAGTTGCCAAAATCCTTCTATTTACTAGCGCAACACTGATCGGTGTGAAGGCATCAACATCTTTGTAGTTTTTAGTAGAGGTGATCAATCTGCCATGGGAGTTTCATGGGGATTGGAAGCTTGGTTGGCTTGAGAAGTGAGTGCACTGTAAGGGGGAGCCCGTGCGGCCAAGCTTCTGGATTCACACGCTAAGAATATGCGGTTGGGGAAACCCACGTGGAATCTAGCAAATATAGTCCTTTCGAACCTTAGGATTTGTGCTTGTATTGTTAAACTCAAACACTTTGTCTTCTATGTCTTGCGTGTGTGTTCACAAATAGACCTCAAACAAACATCACACCTAGTAATTCAAAAAACCTCAAAACATTCCCAAAAACCATCAAGCCAAACATGTCTAACCGCTATCCTCCATATTCATCACCGACCTATGAACGAAACCAAAGGATTGAATACCTTGACAATCGTTTGAAAGAGCTTGAAAAAAACCTAGAATCCCAACATTTGAATGAAGTGATGAAATCATCTCATAAGCCTTCATCCTCACCCAAAACTACATCATCCAAGCTTAATGTCCATGACTTTTTGCAAAGGTTAAATGAGAATCCCAAACCTAAGTCCTCAAACACAAATAATATTGAGCAATCCTACCATGTCATGCATCTATCTTCATCCCCCATAATTCAAAATAAACCTCATGAGTCTTTCACCCAAGTTAATGATTCCATCCAACCATCCTCTCCTATCATACCATCTACATCCAATGATTCATGTCAATCTCTTAGTCCAAGGCATGCTAGCATAGACTCCCCTACACATCGAGATCAAAGTATTCTTTCCACTCCATCTAATGATACCAAAATACCACAAGCCCTTCTAGTCTTTGACCAAGATCCCATCTCTCAAGAACCTCATGATGATCCCCTTATCTCCTTTTGTTTAATCCAAGATGATCCTCTTCCATCTCAAGGGAAAAGTATCCTTCCAAGTCCTACTTCCACCTCATCTAATGAATCCATACCCTCTCATGATTCCATCATATCCAATGATGTCCTACCATCATATGATCAAGATATTATTTCCATAAAATCTCAAGATTCCCTTCCTCATCAAGATCAAGATATACCCCCATTCAAGGATACCATTTCAGTCCATGATGATGTTCACCATTCTCATGATCAAGATATGCCTTTCATACCACTTACTAATAAAGAGCAAGATATTCCATCTCCTACACCTAATGATTCTTTTCCAAGTCAAGATCAAAGTACCCCATCATCCCCATGTCAAGATCCTATCACCCATCCTAATTCCCCTCATGATCACAATCCTCCACAAGAGTCTATCACCCCTATTCAATCTATCCATGAGCCCCTTACCTATCAAATGGGTTCCCTCACTTTTATCCAAGGTGGTTTACTCCAAGATCTTGTTATTCCTTCCATATCGCATCCACCTCACAATGGACTCGCATCTTGTTTCATTAATAATACATATCCCATTGGAAAATGAATGTGTCAAAGTATGAACTACAAAGGAAAAGGGTTAGGCCTTCATGAACAAGGTATCCTAGAACCCCTTTATATCCAAGAAAATCCATATTATCATGGCCTTGGTTATACACCTCACACTCAAGACATTGGTACCCATCGTAAGTCCAAATTCCATCAAAATAAACCCAAGTATCCTAGTCCATCAAACCTTCCATCTATCCTAGGTCCTTATCCTAGTCCATCAAACCTTTCATCTATCCTTGGTCCTTATCATCCAAATCCTAGTTCATCAACCCTTCCATCCATATTAGGGCCCTACAACCCTCCATCTCCTATTCATCAAGAACAACAAAGGCACACATCCTTGATGCCCTCTCAAAATTCTACCTACATTAACCCATCAGTAATACCTCCATATAATTCATCTCCATCCACCTATCCCATTGCTCTTGGAAGCAATTTGGGCACCAAATGTCAAAAGCTTCCATATAAAAATCCACATATATCAAAGGATCAACCTGTCTCCTTGAAGAGACATGTACAAATAAAAGAAAATCTGATCCAAAGTCAAAAGAAAAATCCAAAAGGCCACAAAGGCCCATCAAGTCAAAAGAAAAATCCAAAAGGCCACAGAGGCCCATCAAATCAAAAAGAAAAATTTCAAAGGCCACAAAGGCCCATCAAATCAAAAGAAAAATATCAAAGGCCACAAAGGCCCACAAAGAAAAAATCAAAGTCAAAATCTATGTGGATTCCTAAAAGTCTCATAGAAGCAATAAAATCTAAATTGGCATCCAAATTCGCTAATCCAAAAGCTTCCTCCAATCTTTCATCTAAAAACCTATCACCTTCCAAATCCATTTTTCCTCCATCACTCCACCACCCTTCAAGGTGTGTGCCAATGTTGATCTTGCCATCCTTTCCATCTATCCATAAAAAATCCTTCCAACCTCCTATACATTATCCAACATTCATCCCCCATTATCCTCCTTTAATCCAAACCTTTGCATAAGTCCTTAGCTTCTTCCATCATGCCACTATTTTACAAACTTTATGAATCTAATCCTCATTGCCATGGTTTATTAGAACAAATATTCGAGGGATATTAGTCATGGAACTTGATGCTTGAGTCCTCCCTCCATCTTCCTATCATGAATATACTATCTTCCATTTTCATTTATCCCTATCCATATTATATCTTCCATATTCCTCCTGCACTTTACACTTGGGGGCAAGTTCTCTCCATCCTATCATTCATATCCATTATCCTCTTTACGTTCATCCTTTACCTTTCCACCCTGTCTCTTGACAAGGTTAAGGATCTTCTTGAATGTCATACATCTTATCCTATACATTTTATCCATATTCAACCATCCTATCTAAATACATCCCTTCCTTGGTCTTGATGAGGAATAGGGGAAAAATACTTAGGCATTGTGTCTATAGCTTATCTAGTTGATCTTGATCATCTTATTCATTATCATTATCCTTGCATTCTTCCATTCCATATCTCCTAGCTTATGAAAATCCATGTCCCATTTCCTTTCTTTGTTCTTGATGAGATTAGGGGAAAAATTACAAATGCATGCTTTGGACTTCCTTTCATATCCTTATGCATTACCATTCCATCATAGTTCACATCTTTATCATTTATCCATGATTACATTACCTCCAATTCTAGGCATCATGTCCCTTTGCAACCTTGAATCTTATCATGCAAATCATATTTGAGCCTAGTTGTAAAATATTATACAATCCTCATATCTTTTGTTAATCAATCATTGATAATCATCAACAAATTATCATACTTAGAGGAATCAGTGATCCTAAGTACTTATTATCATCATGCCTTATGGAATCAATCATTCCTGGCATCTTAATCAATCAACCATTATCATTTTTTGACAAGAGATATGTTGCTTGTGTGACATGCTTTGCAATAAATCTTTCATGGTAATCTATCATTTATCCATGGTTGCACTACCTCTAGTGTGGGGCATCTAGTTTCTTCAACCAAGCGCATAACAATCATATCATCTCATTCCATCATAAAGCGTCCTGAAAAAATCCATAAAAATCATAAAATGTCCTGAAAAAATCCATAAAAATCATAAAGTGTCCTAAAAAAATCCATAAAAATCATAAAATGTCCTGAAAAAATCCATAAAAATGATAAAATGTCCCAAAAAAATCCATAAAAATCATAAAGTGTCTTGAAAAAATCCATAAAAATCATAAAGTGTCCTGAATAAATCCATAAAAATCATAAAGTGTCTTGAAAAAATCCATAAAAATCATAAAGTGTCCTAAAAAATCCATAAAAATCATAAAATATCCTGAAAAAATCCATAAAAATCATAAAGTGTCTGAAAAAAATCCATAAAAATAATAAAGTGTTCGAAAAAAATCCATAAAAATCATAAAATGTCCTAAAAAAATCCAAAAAAATCAAATAACTTCAAAAATCCCTCAACAATGACACTTTCATATCACCACATAGCTTTGAACTTTAGCAAAATTAAAACGCACCACGATTGACAATCAAAAAAGCATACCTACCAATCCATCTTTCAAATTCAACCCAAACACATACAACCGTACCAAAATCAGTTCTACATTGAGGCATGATGCATGTTTGTTTGTTGATCTTTGCTTATTTTATGATTTTTATCTTTGGTGGCATGTCTTTTAGCTTCTCTAGGATGTTTGGGACTAGAGAGGCGATGATGGGGCATGTTCACTTGTTTGTTGTCTATGGATTGTTTCTTATTCATAGGACGACTTGTCTTAAGGCATGGTTATCTAAAACCATCAAGGACCTATGAGTCTAGTGTGGATGAGAGCATTCCTTGTCTAATAGTGTCTTCCATGCAATAAGTATTCAGGTCATCATGGGTTCTTATACCTAGATGCTTATACTTCATTACTAAATAAAAACGTAAACAATATTCAGGTCGTCTAGATGTTCATGTTATCTAGACGCTTATACTAATTTGCGACATAATAAGCTCGATGATGATAAAAGAACTTAAAAGGCACAAGAGGCTTCATCACCTTCATTTTCTCCCATCTTGCATCTTCCATTTATTGCATTTCATTTTCTTCATCTTTCTTGTCACAGAGAAATCAATCAGCTTGCATCTCGAAATCTCATGTCCCCTTAATCAATCAATCAATCATTCTATCAACTTGTCTTGCGCAAGCACCAATCCCAATCAGCTTAATCAGCTCATCAACCTGGCTATACTAATCACTTCCATCAATTGTTCAGTTACACTCATCAATTGTGCATTTACATCAAATGTACATTACCGCTTTATCACTTGCGCAATATCAAGTATCTAATCATTTTTTTTCTTGACATCTATCAAGAGATTAATCCTCTTACACCTTGTTCGATCAATCTCTCGAGGGGGCATATCATTCTTATCATAATCCTTACCAGGATATCTCTGGGGCATGTATCAGTTGATCAATATTTTTCTTTGAAACGATGCAACAAGCTGCATTGTATCAAAGAGGGGCAAAATGTAGATGCATAAAAATGTCCTCATAATCATTTTTATCCATCATCTCCATATTTATAAAACTATTCAAATATTATAAGCATTTATAGGCATTTAATCATAATCATTTATCATTTAGGCATTAATCACTAAAATATCATTTGCATTCACATTAATCATCATCCATTTATATAGTTCATAAAATCATTTAAACATTTATCCATTTCATTTAGATGATCCATTTGCATATTTCACTAATCCTTATCATTTCATTAATCATCTATCACTTAAATTCGTTGCATAATCATATCTCCATAAATTCATTTAAATATTGCATATTTCATTTAAATATATTTGCATTAATCATTAAAATCCATTCGCATATTTCATTAAATAATTTAAATTTCATAAATCATTTCCATGAAATTAGCTCAAAAATGCACTTTAAACTCATAAATCATTTCCATGAAATTAGCTCAAAATTGCACATTTTGAGCTTCCAAACAAGAATCATGGCATGAATCACTCCACTCATTTCTCATTTCTCATTTTTCACATTATGCATTCATCTATATAAACCCCCTCTTCTCACCAAAAAAGGGACTTTTCAATCATTCGAATCCATTCATCATAGCCTCTTGCAGCATTTGTGCTTGTGCAAAATTTGAGAGCATCAAAATGCTTGAAAACAAGATCTTGATGATAGGATGACAATGGAGTTTGATTTCTTTTGAATGCTCATGTTGTTTTAGTTTGCATAGTTAGTTAAATTTTACATGTGTTTTCATTTAGAGATGCTTCATTGATGTTATGTTGAGAGGTTGATTTGGATTCATAATTCAAATTATTCAGCTTTCAATTTTTCAGCATAAACACATATAACATCATCAAACGTGCAAAATGGGCTCCCCAACATTATTTGTTTGCATTCCCCATTGAAGAGTTTAAATTCTTATCCATTTAAAGGCTATTTTGAAAAAAACAAAATATGCTAACAATAACAACCCTTACTTTCAGCGAACATTCCATTTCATTATTGTAATACATTTGGGACACAAGTTGCAGGATGGAAAACACATAGGGTTGTCACTCACTTCTCAATTGTTGTTCAATGACAACACTTTATGTTATGTAGACTATAACAACAATGTATTGATGTTCATATTTTATAACAATATTGCAAAAATCTTCAAGTTGACCTTCATATTTTATAAGAACATTAAAGTGCATAAATATTCAACTTGAGCTTTATATTTTATAATAATATCAAAAATCCCCTTCATATTTTATAATGCTTACTTGCAGCAAACATTCCATTTCAATATCATAATATGTTTCAAACAAAAAATACACAAAAAATTTGTAGGATGGACAACACACAGGGTTGTGACTCGCTTCTCAATTCTTATTCAATGATAGCACTGATGGTTGTGCTATATTGTCAAATCTAGGTAGCCATGTTAACTATTTTTTATTGTAAAGCCTACATATACAAAAATTAGAATATTGACATCGTATAGAAACATGTAAAGACTTTATCTTAATTCCATAGAAAACCAAACATGTTGAAGGTAAAATTTGCATGCATGGAAGTTATACAATTACTGAACTCTTACGCAAGATTTAAAACTATGCCTTTGAATTGTATATATAAAGTTTAGGTGATTAGTATTATATTGAGTAATGTTGTAATACCTGTCCATCGAAACATCCAAGGAATTGTAAGTAATGTTGTAATACATAGTAAGGGATGCTGAACACTGTTTTCAAATGTTTTTAGATTTGATCTGAGATCAACAATTCACATCACACAATCAAATGTAAAAACATTTCGAGTCAATATTATAGATTCTAAACAAAATTACAAGCCACATTTAATAATGCCAACATTGAGAACTATGTCAACCATTTACGAATAGGTATACTTTTTGCATTCTCAACATCCGGAAGGATTTGGCACATTCTGATTGTCAAGGTGGAATTGACAACATACAACATGGGCACCCCATAAAATGCATGTATCAGCCTGAATGATGGTCTGACATGATGGATCTCAAACCTGACAATGTGGTTGAATGTAAACATGACCAACAACCATTCCTCCATAGGACCCATGTGATTACTAATTAGATATCCCCCCTTAAATAATCTCATAAACCTCATGCTCAGCTTGTTCATAAGATTGTGCTTGTGTATGATTACTATTGGTTGAATGCATACCTTCCAGATGCATCCAGCTAGGAAAAGGTCTCAAATTTCTTGGTAAAGAGACATTGGCCAATCACATAAATTAACAATCTCTATTTCTAGATTGTAATATTGAACGTCCATGCCTATTTTTTCCCATACACCAAAGATGCAGTTAAATAAGTGAGCATAATTATGATAGTTGAGATTAGTGCGGTTTGGCCCTTTTCTATCAATTCTCCTTAACATCTTTTCCCGCAACTTGTATGGGAGACTCAATTCCTTAATGCGAGAAATAATATTGCATGAAAGATATGGGTGGTAGTTGGTCAACCAACTAGACACCCATGCTTGTGAATTGTGCAACATCTTCTATACAACTAGAGCAATAGGTAGTGAAATGCTTGGAATGAAAGACAAAAAAACTTTTTTAGAAGGTACAACTACATTCTCTAATTAGAAAGACACTCTCAATGTTGACAAAAAAGCACCTACAAAGCTACATAATAGTATTGAAATTTTGTGTATGTGCAATATGTGCAAATAAACTGACAATATGGTACAATGTATTTTCCAATAGTGCAAATAATGTGAAAAATAAGCGAAAAAAGTGGAAGATATAGATAATCTTATGACTGAAGAGATTTTACCTATTTTTTGGAACTTAAGGAAGAAGCATGTGTAGTATGTCCAATTGGAGAATGGCAATGCATGACTGGAGCAGTAGGTTGTAAAATGCTTGAAATTAAAGAGAAAATAACTTATTCAAAAGTTACAACTGCATTGTATAATTAGAAAGACACTCTCAATGCTGAGAAAAAAGTGGTTGCAAAGTGGAAGATATAGATAATTTTTTAACTAAAGAGATTCTACCTGTTCTTTGGAACTTAATGAAGTGGCATGTGCAGTATCTCCAATGGGCATATGGCAATGCATGACTGGAACAACAGGAACTGAAATGCCTGAAATGAAAGACAAAATAACTTTTTCAGAAGGTACAACTGCATTCTCTAATTAGAAAGACACTCTCAATGCTGACCAAAAAGCACCTGCAAAGCTACATAACCATATTGAAATTTTGTGCATGTGTAATATGTGCAGATAAAGTGAAAATATGGGACAATGTGTTTTCCAATAGTGCAAAGAATATGAGAAAAAAGGGAGCAAAGTGGAAGATATAGATAATGTTTTGATTGAAGAGATTCTACTTGTTCTTCAAAACTTAAGGAAGCAACATGTGTAGTATGTCCAATGGGAAAATGGAAATGCACGATTGGAGTAGCAGGTTGTAAAATGCTTGAAATTAAAGAGAAAACAACTTATTTAGAAGATACAACTGCATTCTATAATTAGAAAGACACTCTCAATGTTGACCAAAAAGCAAATGCAAAGCTACATAAGAGTATTGAAATGTCGTGCATGTGCAATATGTGCAAATAAAGTGAGAATATGGGATAGTTTGTTTTCCAATAGTGCAAATAATTTGAGCATTTTTTTTGTGCAATGGACAAATGGAAATGTAGAAGTGCACCGACATGTTCTACAAATCCTAAAATGAAAAGGGGATGTGCAATAAAAACAGTGAAAAGAAGCGAGCAAAGTGGAAGATATAGATAATGTTTTGACTAAAGAGATTCTACCTATTCTTTGAAACTTAACGAAGTAGCATGTGCAGTATCTCCAATGGGAATTTGGAAATGCATGACTGGAACAATAGGAACTAAAATGCTTGAAATGAAAGACAACGAATTTTTCAGAAGATAGAACAACATTATCTAATTAGAAAGACACTCTCAATGCTGACCAAAAAGTGGTTGCAAAGCTATAGTATTGAAACAAAGGCACATGTGAACAACTTTTGGGAAGAACTTTATGTAGTGAAAATACAACTACATTCTCTAATTAGAAAGACACTCTACATGTTGGCTTCATTACATTCTTCGACTGTACAAAACATTAACATTTTCA
The DNA here is from genome assembly GCA_007115665.2 of Sequoiadendron giganteum. Classification (NCBI taxonomy): domain Eukaryota; kingdom Viridiplantae; phylum Streptophyta; class Pinopsida; order Cupressales; family Cupressaceae; genus Sequoiadendron; species Sequoiadendron giganteum. The sequence continues at coordinate 44,192,713 of CM021102.1, read as the reverse complement.
TGATGAAATAGTTGACAGGGGACAATGTGTTTTCGAACATGAAAAATAATGTGAGCATTTTATTTGTTACAATCAAATGAAGAAAGGTAGAAAGGACATTTAAAATGTAGTAAACAGTTGCTTAAAAATCCAAAGTGAAACAAAAATTTTTAGAACGAACTAACTGTGTAGGGACAGTGTGTTTTCCAACAGTGCAAACAATGTTACCACTTTATTTGTTCCAAGCAGATGAAGAATGTGAAATGTCATTTTCACTGTAGCAAAGAGTTGTTCAACAAATTGAAAGTGGTCCTCATAACATTGTCAGTGGTAATGAAACAAAACTTTTCATAAGGAACAAACTGACATGGGACAATGTGTTTTCCAGCAGTGCAAACATTATGACCATTTTATTTGTTCCAATTAGACTGAGAATGTGAAATGCCTTTTTTTACTATACCAAGCAGTTGCTCAAAGAATTGAAAGTGGACTTGATTACGGTCTTCGTCATAACAAAACAAAACTTTTCATAATGAACTAACTGACATTTGGACTATGTGTTTTGCAACAACAAACAATGATCTAGCATTTTATTTGTTCCAATCAGATGAAGAAAGTTAAATGGCATTTTTACTGTACCAAAACATTTTGAAAGTGGACTTAATAAAATTATTGATTGTAACGATACAAAAAAATAATTCAGAACGAACTAAATGACATGGGACATTGTGTTTCCCAACATTGCAAATAATGTGAACATTTTTTTGTGGGGTGTTGGCAAGAAGTTGAGGCCACTTTTTGGCCATTTAGTGGAAGTGTTTTCACTGATTTTCAAAGTTTGACACATTTTCCCTTAAAATTTGAAGCACTTAGAGATGGAATCTTGGAAAATGTCATTGATCCTAAAATGTAGTACTTGGAGTCTAGTTTCTAAATATGTAATTTATTTCAATACCCAGATGATACAAATTGATTTTCAATAGTCATTTCTAAAAACCACTGTTTAAAAGTCACTTTCTTTTTCATACCATGCACATGTACATCATGCATATTTTGACCTAAATAATCATATTTTTCTAAATCCTTTTGAAAAAAGATTTGTAACTCATTGAAGCACACTTTTCATATTTTTGTGTAATTCTTTTTTGTTAATTTTTTATTAGTCATATTTGGTGTTTTGAAAAATCATCGTGTACATCATGCATAAGATGACCTAAACTTATCATTTTTTGATTTTTTTTAAATTGAAAAGAATTTTCTGAAGTACCCTCTAGTGCAATCCGTTCGTCAAAAAATTATGTTGATAAAAAGTTATTAAAATATTAAAAAACCCTAATAATTCAAGTTTATGGCCCTGTTTCATTAGAAATTAATTGAAATATAAAAAATTAATCCAATTGGAAAAAAATTTACATATTTGGAATCTACACTGTCACATCTACAATGGGTTTTAATTTTGTCAAAAAAATCTGCAAAAAAGGTCTTCAGACATATGCCCAAAGTCGTTATTTTCTTGTGACATTGCCAAGACCTTCAACTTGCAGGTCAAACCAAGTCTAGGGCTTAGGTTTGGGTCCCCAAGCATTTTCCCGAACTGAAAAACAAAGCAAAAACCCAACCAAAAATCAAAATTTTAAAAAATGGGATTTTGTTTCATAAAAATATAATTTTTTTATACTTGAATGAAACGAGATCCCGTTCTATAAAATAGGATCATGTTTTGCAAAACGAGATCTTGTTTCTTAAAAGTAAAAAAATAATATTTTTTTATGAAACAGGTTGTTAAAAAATGGGATCTTGTTTTAAAATAGGTCGTTAAAAAACAAGATATGTTTCAAAACGAGATCCTATTTTTTAATGGGCCGCTAAGAAAATGGGCCATTAAAAAATGGGATTTTGTTTCTTAAAAAATGGGATCTCATTTCTTAAAAACAAGATCCCATTTTTTAGTGGGTCGTTTTAAAACGGGATCCCATTTTTGGCTCAAGACCTTGAACCTAAACGGGATCTCATTTTCTTGAGGCCAATTTCGGATTTTTTTCTAAGGCAAAAAATTCCATGTTTTGTGGACTCATCTTGATTTTACTTTGCATAATGGACATATGGAAACACACAAATGGAGTAGGATGTACTAGAATGCCTAAAATGAAGAAGGGAACTGCTATAAGAACACTGCCAAAGAAGCAAGCAATGTGAAAGAGATAAATTTTTGACTGAATAGATTCTTCTTGCTCTTCACAAGTTGAGGGAGGACCTTGTGCACTTTGCTTACCTATAGACGGAGGTTCACTGAAGTATGCTTGTGCAATCCTTAGTAACTCTTGAAGAAGAAATAGAGTGAATGCATGTTGGCCGACATCATCCTATCATTGTAGCCAAAATTTTATAAGGAAGAATAGTATTGCATAATGTCATACCAAAAATTGGACTTTCCTACACGTATTTATTAAATTGGAACCATACCTTCCATTGGGTTTACACTCATGAAAGATAGTCATCGACGAGGACTCCTTTCCCTAGATTGGAATGCTGAAGCAAACAAAAAAGGCCAAAAAAGAAATAAAAAAATTTATGACATGATAGAAGCACATACTAGAAAAAGAAATCTGTAATACCATTTCCTATTACAATACAGAAATTGAAACGGGTTTTCTCATAGTCATTCGTATTATATGTTGTATCCTCTTCCCCATCCATAGCAGTTGCACTTGAAGTCTCACATTGCATATTGACATTCACATTCAAACTATTGTTTGTGGAGAAGGGAAAGGAATCATATAGAGGATTTCGGTGATCTGACTGTTCTGTAGCATGCTTCATATGATGGGCTTCACATTGATGATGATCCTTGCTTGCACTAAACCATGGACACATGTGAACAATTCTAGTTGCAACTTCATCAAGATCAGGAATGAATTCAAATGACAATGCATTTGATTGCTATAGGTCTTGTAGAAACCTCTCGATGCACTATGTGTATGATTGCACATGTTGTAGACACTGTGGTGGTGTACACATCACTTTGTTCAAGATTTTATTTGTGTCATTCCAAATACACATTTTCAACAAATGTTCATCATATACATGAGTGATAGAATGAGCTTGTGTAGGGGTGAGAAGATTAGGATTATTTTCTTCGACGCCCCCCTGTGACAATGTCTCATTCAAATCTATTACTCTATCAATTGGTTGACCTCCCTCGTCTAAATGACCACATAGAAGAAACTTGTATTATGCATTAGAAAATGCAAAACACAATTAACTCCCATAAAGTAATGCAATTCAAATTGAAATTCACTTACTGTGGACCACCCCTTCAATGGCAGATGATCTTTTAATCAAGTCAACAACCTTCAAGACATGTTTGCAAGTATTCCCTTGCAAACTCCAAGGGCACTCAAAAACAAAAAGGTGCTCCCCAAATTTTTGAATGAGGTAGTGGTCAGACCTACTTTGACTTTTCACCTAGTACCATTCAGGATGTGTTTCATCAGGAACACAATGATCATCCAGAATTGCCTTGGCCCACTCCAAACTAGATCGCATATTTAAAAACTTATAGCTCATCAAAAAACCATATTGCTGCAACTTTTCCTTTTGCCTATAGAATGGTTCCATTTTATACATAAGTGTGTAATACAAATAGACCATTCTCCTAGTGCATTTTTTAGAATGATCACACAAGTAACCAGTTTTGAGTGCAAAATGGTACGACTCAATGGCTGCATTTGTATCCTGGTTGGCATGTGGGAATAGTCTATAATTTTTTGCCCACATGGCTACGAAAAAATCCAATAGTTAAGTAAACCACAACGTATTAGAGGTAATGTCAAAGAATGTGAATGGTGTGAATCCTACAAGGTGACATAAATTGTCAACTCACCAATTCAACCTTTTCCTTCGCATCGGGTCTTGTTGAAGTACTCTAAAAATCAAGGTTGATGATCATTGAACTCCTCAAAGAAAGAGTTCAATAACTGAGTGATGCAATCTATACTATCATCGATTGCCATCATGATCGTGCCAATTCTACGGAAGATGTCCATTGCCCTTTCCTTGGCTACGTACTTATATACATTCTTCAGTCAAGCCCTTTTAACATGCCAAAGGCATAGAAGCTGTGGAGCCCAATTTCATACCTGTACATAAGCAACAAACAAACACATTATTAGATCAATATGCAAGGTTAAAACAAGGATTCCCCATGAAATCCATTTGCAATTACTCAAAATAGGAAAAATTAAGAACCAAATATGAAAATGCAAGTAAATCCTAATTAAGCAAGCAAACTCATGATCCCATGGGGGAGTTGGTGCCAATTTATGTGTCAAAATAAGCCCTTTCCCAACTCCTTTGTAAGCTTTGTGATTTGATGGAGATTGATCCACTTTGTTGATGAAGAACAAGATGAGTTCTTGAGAAAACCTGCAATAACCTAGCTAAGATCTTGCATTGAGGATGAAGTTGAGTAGAGTAAGTTTACTCAAGTTGTGGATGTTTGAATGAGAGGAAGAGTCTCTCATTTATAGATTTCCAAAATGGAAGAGAGAGTGAAATTGAGCAATGTGGGATAAAATATAATCCAATGGCATTGTGCCACTTGTCCACATGTGATTGGAGGAGGAATGAGCACATTTTGGTCAATGTGCATAATAAATGCCATGAGATTCAAATTTGAAATTTGAATGTGACATGTTGGAGGGAGAAAGAAATGGAGTTAATGTTACTTGGCTCAATGCACACAGACATGTAAGAGGAGTGAATGCCTTGTTGGAAGTACCCACCCACTTGGATATTGAATTCAAATTTGAGGGAATATTCCTTCCTTATTCCTTGTTGAGAGAAATTAGGCAATTAAATAAATCAAAGTAATTGATTTATTGTGCAAGGTGCATTCTCTAGAGGATTTTAGTGATTGAGATTAAATTAATCAAGATTTGATTAATTTAATGAGAGGTTAGGTGATTTGACAATCTTGACTCAAATTTATGAGTTAATTTAAATCAAGAATTGAGAAGAAAGATTTAATTAAATAAATGATTTGATTTATTTAACTAAAGGGGATAATGTTAGATTAAATTAAATAAGGTTTAATTTATTCAATTTAATAAGAAGACTTTAGAGACTTGATTTAAATAAAATGAATTATTTAAATAAACAGAGATATAAGGTTAATTAAATTAAATTGATTCATTTAATCAACAGACGAGAAAGACTTAATCAAATAAATAATGATTTATTTAATTAATAGACAGAAGGTGATGATAAGTTGAGAGTGTGATTCAGGAAGAAATGTCGTTAGTAGTCAGGATCAAGTGTGCAGAATCGAATTGTACATTTTCCATGTCTATAGAAGCACACAACATTGAAAGACAACCCTAATAGACAATGCAAATGATATTTTTTATGGGTCATTTGCATGACAAAGTGGCATTGAAAATAAATAACAAATGAGAAAAGTACACAAATGAACAAAGAGATGTACATACTGTATGGCTTGGATTTCTATAGTTGCATCATCGGTCAAAAATGCATTGATTCTCTAGTTGGGTTTGACTCTTCTTCCACAGGCATGCAATACACGTAGCCATGCATAGATGTGCTCAATCTTGTTTTGTGCAGAGACTACCCACACAATAGGCACACCACTCTGTTGCTTGTCAAAAATGAGAAAAATATAAAATAGAAATTGTAGACATAATAACTCAGCGTGAGCATTGCCAGGTTTATAGCCAGCAAGATCATTGAAAAGATGAAGAACTATTTGTCAATGTTTGTAAGGCATCACCCCTAATTTGTTAGTGGAAAATGTAGAATCCATCGAGATGACTGAATTGTGCGAATGACTAACCATCCTATCCAACATCCATGGAGTCTGAACCTCAATAACAAAAGGTGTATCGTTCCTATGGGGCCATTGAAACTAGAAGAAGTTGCCAAAGTCCTATCCATTCCACATCATAATACTTGTCGAATTGATTCTATGTTTCTGTGCGTGAATAGAACACACCTTTTTCCAGGCATTCATTACATCCTTTCTTGTAAGGAATTTATTTCTCTTTGGCATCATGCCACATAAGATAGGATTGTTGATGTGTCTATCCATTATTGCATTGACATTGACGTCCTTAAACAAAAGGCTTTCAATATACCTTTTACACTTTGCGGATATATTAGCGGCAAAAATAAAACTCCTATCTCCACTTGTGTCATTTATGCCATGGAAAAAATCACTATTTTTATTGACATGGAATATTTCCTTACAAATAATATAGTCAACATCAGGTTTTCCATACATAACCTTTACAATGAAGTGGCATCGACAACCTCACATTTGTATAAACATCTTATGTTGATTCTTCTCTGGTGGAGGCCGGTCTCTAAGGTCTATAGGATCGTATTGACACTAGTAGCTATGAAGAAGGCATCATCTCATCATCTTGAAGCAAGAGAGAGTAATTAGTCATTGGACCATACAAATGAATGTTGAAAGATACAAACCTACGATACCAAATTATTTTTCCATAATTTTTGTCGTCGAGGGGATGCGTGATGGTAGGTTGTCTTTTTTTCTTGTCTAAAAATTTAGTTTCAAAACATTCAATGGACATTTCACCGTTAATGAAATCATCAAGTCTCGTATGAGGAATTTTTGTGACAAGGTCAGGGACACCATCCTTCTTGATACAAATAGGAGTCCATTGCAAATCAGAAGAGGAAAAAGGAGAGCCTCCATTTCGTACATCTTGTAGCTCCAATTTGTCTTCCTTCTTCCATTTCAAACATCTCCCCATTCTAGGAAAGGATGGAATTGGAAGAACATTTAAAATTAGTGTGGATTGTGTCAAGAAAAAGAAACAAATCATTCATTGAACATAAATAGAATGTGATTGCATTGTTGTCACCCATGTGAAACCAATAGGAAAATTAAAGGTGATAGATTGAATCAAGCTATGCATAAAATATAACACAAGTGTGGGTTGGAAATCAAACTGCTATCTTAACGTACAAGTGGACATATACAATGATATCACAAAATGACAACTGAAACCTTTGATGACAACCTTGTATGTAAAAAAAGTGCATCCATTGCTGCCAACAATGCCAAAATGATAACATGTTTGTTGCATCTATTAAAAAAAGATGAACTAGTAATGGATAGAATGATGAAAGGTGTAAAATTTCCTATCAACCATGATGTAAGCCAATGCAGGTTGGAAAAAATAGCATGTAGATGAACCTCCACGTTGACATAAAGACCACAAGTAAATTCGCAACCCCGCATGTAAATATAACAAATATTCAGAGTATATGGGGTGTACAAACCTCTTTTACCTGAGGAGGCATGTTGTGATATTCAACCTTCCATTTGGTGTGACTTAACATGAGGAGAAAAGACACATCTAGCAATTCATGAAATAAGCAAGTGAAGATTGAACCACATGATGAGTGGTTCAACCTACAACTTTTTATGTGGCGTAGGAGTGTAATGTGCATAATAATATGTAATTACTTATATAATTGCAACAATATATGTATTATCATGCCAAGATATGTTGGTTTTGGTGCATGTGTATGTGTTAAAGGAGAGGAAGGGTTAGAGTATGTAAAAAAAAGTGCATCCATTACTGCCAGCAACGCCAAAATGATAACATGTTTTTTGCATCTATTGAAAAAAAGATGAATCAATAATGTAGAGAATAAGGAAAGGTAGAAAGGTGTAAAATGTCTTATCAACCATGATGTAAGCCAATGAAGGTTGGAAAACATAACAAGCAAATTTGCAACCTCGCATGTAAATATAACAAAGATTTCAGAGTATATGGGGTGTACAAACCTCTTTTACCTGAGGAGGCATGTTGTGATATTCAACCTTCCATTTGGTGTGACTTAACATGAGGAGAAAACACACATCTAGAAATTCATGAAATAAACAAGTGAAGGCATGATGAAGCATAACCTATTAAAAAAAAGAAAACGTCCAAATTAATCAATGCTTGTTTGGTCAATCTGATTGATTTCAACCATTAATTCTTGAGTTGATTGGTTTGGTGTGTTGTTTGTAATTGTTTCCATAATTTTTTTTTTTGAATAATGATGACCTTACAACTTGTAAAAATGGATGCATGTGGGATTTTAGAGTTTGGCATGACTACGTGTGTACCCTACTTGGTGAGATGGGACATACTCCTACTAATATGTGTTGTAGGTCTCATGTTTGATGAGATAGGTGGATGTGTTTTCTTGTTGGTTGGTTATGCTAAGGTGGGAAACATGGTTGTAATGGGTTAACATTTCAGTCAAAGATGGGACGCATGGGTTTGAATTGTGTTGACATGGAACCTCTATTTTGTTGTGTAGATGTGATTATTGTGTAAGTGATGCCTAGATTGGTGTGACAATCTCCTAATCTAAGTTCAAGTGTAGAACATATAAAAAAGAGAACACCTCCAAATTAATCAATGGAACCTAAAAAAGATACAATTATTGCAGGACTAAATTGATGAAGCATACACATACACATACACATAAGGCCTTACATAGACATACACATTTACATTTATATATACATACACATAGACATATACATATACATTTACATACACATACACATACACATACACATACATTTTAAAAAATATTCAAGAAGATGGTAAATGGAAAGGCTCTAAAGTTGACAAGGTGTGCAAGGCACTAAGAGTATTGAATGCAGGTTGGCTCGAATTTTACACGATATGTTGTTAAAATAGTATATGTATATGTATATGTATATGCATATGTATATATATGTATATATATGCATATGTATATACATATATATACATATGTATATACATATGTATATGCATATATATACATATATGTATATACATATGTATATGCATATATATACATATATGTATATACATATATATATGTATATATATGCATATATGTATATTTATATGTATATACATATACATATACATATACCATATACATATACCATATATATATGTATATGTATATGTATATATATGTATACATATGTATATACATGTATATATACATGTATACATATGTATATACATATGTATACATGTATATATACATGTATATACATATGTATACATATATATACATATACATATACATATATATATGGTATATGTATATGGTATATGTATATGTATATGTATATACATATAAATATACATATATGCATATATATACATATACATATGTATACATGTATATATACATGTATATACATATGTATACATATATATACATATACATATACATATATATATGTATATGGTGTATGTATATGTATATGTCTATACATATGCATATACATATATATAAAGAAGATGTAGAGACCTTAAGCCAACACATTCTAGCATCAATGTGAAGAAAATTAATCAATGACACCTAAGAAAGTTACAATAGTTGCATGAGTGAATTGATGTAGCAGAACCTATGCAAAAAATTAGTCAATGGAACCAAAAAAAGATACACTTTCAAAACACTTACACTTGTTTGGCTGTCAGCCTTAGCTTGTTTTGTTGACAAATATATATGATTAAACACAAATTTAATATCTGACATGTGTTTGATATCATCATGTTTTTTTATGCAATATTTTTTTCTAACTTATGGAGGACCAGCATACCGCTGTGGGAAATTAGTCAATGGTAGAATAGATGATGATTGAATTGATGAAGTGGAACTTACAAAAAAGATAAGACCCCTAAAATTATCTACGGTACCTAAAAAAGCTACAATATATGCATGACTGAATTGATGAAGCAAAACCTAAGGAAAATATAACACCCCCATATATTTCTAAGGCACGAAAAGAAGCTACAATAATTGCATGACTGAATTGATGAATCATAACCTATGCAAAAGATAACACCTCCAAATTAATCAATGACACCTAAAAAAGCTACAAAAATTTGCATTACAGATTTAATGAAGCAACACATATGAAAATCCTAACACCCCCATATTTATCAGTGGTACCAAAAAAGGTTACATAGTTGATGACTGAATTGATGAAACATAACCTATGAAAAACATAACACCTCACAAATTGCAAATGAAACCCAAAACTGGTGAATAGATGATAACTGAATTGATGAAGTTGAACTTACAAACAAGATAACACCCCCAAAATTATCTACAGTACCTAAAAAAACTACAATAAAGGCATAACTGAATTGATCAAGAAAAACCTATGAAAAATAGAAGACCCCCAAATATTTCTAAGGCACCAAAAAAAGCTACAATAATTGCATGAAAAAATTGATGAATCATAACCTATGTGAAAGATAACACCTCCAAATTAATCAATGGCACCTAAAAAAGCTACAAAATTAACATTATTGAATGAATGAAGTAACACCTATGAAAAAACTAACACCCCCAATTTTATCAATGGCACCTAAAAAATCTATTGAATAACATTAATCGGAACCTAACATTAACCCATGACTGTAATGGTTGTAATGAAGAACAATATAAAGCTTACGAAAGGAAAACAGTAAGAGTTTAGCAAATCTCATATCTATTAATGACTGAATTGATGGACCAGAACCCATGAAAAAGATAACACTCCAAAATTTATCTATGGCACTAAAACAACATACATTTTTTAAGTCACTAAATAGATGAAACGAAACCTAAAACAAGACAAACCCACATAATTTTTTTGGTTTATGAAACAAAGAACACACCCTAAGTGAACGATAATGTAGAACCTATGAGAATATGATAACCAAAGTGAATGATAATGTAAAACTTATGAGAATACGATAACTAGAGTGAATGATAATGCAAAACTTATGAGAATATGATAACCGGAGTGAATGATAATGTAGAAACTATGAGAATATGATAACCAGAGTGAATGATAATGTAGAACCTATGAAACGGGTGATCCCACAAAGCTGGTTTACAAATTTTGAGAGGAATTTATTTTTGCTGAAATCACATATTTTTAGAAAATATAATGATTTAAGCCTTAAAAGTTCCATTTTAAGGATTCCCATTGAAGAGGGTTTTATCAAACCACCTTAGATCAAACCCCCTTGGATAAAACCTCGCTAGTTTTAAACCATACCTATAAATGAGTCCCCTTTACACTTATCAAAATGTTGATAAAAAATCACTTTTGATTTACCTTTAGGGGGATCAAATGAATTCATTTAAAATTTATTTCAAATGATTATGGTATTCCTCAGAACAAGCTATCCAACGAATATAATTTTAATATGTTTTGGTTTTATTATGTATTTGTTTTTTACTTTGATTAAACATAGGTTTTTCATCGAAAATGAAGGTCTTTGTTCCACAAATATGGAAAAATAGCAGATTATCAAAAAAAAAATTTAAAAATATGAGTGCACCAGATATTGAAGTCCTTGATCCAACAAAAAAAAATAAATTGAATTTCAATATATACAAAAAATTTACGCATTATACGATCATGCTATGTCTAAATTGTAATTGGTTTGACTTCGAAACTTGATTAAAGAAAAAATATTCAATAAAAAACTATCTAACCAAGTGGAAGCACTAGATATCGGAGTTACAAATCTAAATTCAAAAGAATTAGAATTTTTATCCTTCGTGGAAAAAGAGTTATGCATTATACGGTGTGTGTCACTTTTAAAAAATGTTGTTTTCTGAAAAAAAAAAAATAGTTTTCATGGGAGATGGAAAAAAAAGTGCAATCTAATTCCAAAAATTTCGGAAAAAATATTTTTAGAATCTACAAACAAAATGTGACGAGACTCTAGTTTGCATCATCTTCAAATTCCTCACGGTTTAGCTACTATAGGTGCCCGAATGTGAATATTTAGTAAAAATAATAATTTCAGTGTCCAGTTTGGCCAAAAATTATAAACCACTATTGTGGAATCACCCAAACAAAAATGCTGAACTATGATTGTAATATTTGCAAAATAAACCCTAATGAAGCAAAAATGCTAAACTATGACTGTAATATTTGCAATATAAACCCTGGGGAAACATAAAGAAAACAACCATAGCTTTATCTATGGCATTGAAACAACCAACAATATTATTTATTATTGTAATGAAAGAATAAAACAACCCCATATTTTTCTATGGCACTGAAACAATCAACAATATTATTTGCTACATTAATGAAAAAAAAATAAACCCCATTTAAGAGAGTGATTCTTGAACATAAGATTAATTTCCATAGATATTGTGTGTTTATGAACACAAATTGGATAGTGTTCATAAACATGAAACTTCAAACCAAAAAATCTGATTTCTGCAATAAAAAATGAATAAAACAAATGCACACTGAATAAAACTGAATATTGGTGAGCTTTAGTGAGCACACTCACCTGGGTTGAATGACTCAATGCAAGTCAAATGGAGCTTCCTCATGAGCACGCTATTGGCCTCATGTAGCTTCACTTGAAACAAATCGTCAACCAGAGAATTTTGAGAAGTTGTTGAAAATACGATCACATAGTGGTTAGGATTCCTTACCTACATGGCACCAAAGAACACAAGAAAATCTTGCATGGTGGAAGTGGAGTTGGTTGTAACATTCATAAATCGACGTATATCCACATCCATACCGGAGTGTAAGCGTCGTAGGTTGTGGTTGTTGTTTGGAACTTGCAGAGACCTCAAGCAAGCACCTGCTGGCGCCAAAGTACAGAAAAGTGGAGAAGTTGCTCTAGAATGAAAGGCTCGAAAATTGGAAATAAGTGCAAGGCATTGGGAGCATTGAATGTAGGTTGGCTCACAAAATATGTGGGATGTCATGGAGCTTATAGGAAGCGACATGCATTAAACACGACTATAGACAAGTATAGCAAGGGGAAACAAGTGATTAATGTGACACAGTGGAGTGTAAGGGTGGTGGAGTGAGAGTTGTAAATGTGGCAAGGTAGTTCACTTTGGACGTCGTGTCACACAACAACTGAAATTTTAGGTGAGCACGTTTTGGTCACATGGTCTTTTTGGGCATTTTTTTTGGATCGACTAATCGTGTCGTCCCACATGGCAAATTAGATCAAATTTTTTTAAAAAATATTTTTTATGGTTAATTAGCAAGTTTATTATGATGGGTAAATACAATTTTTAAATTTTTCACTTTTGGATCATCTTTATCATTCATGTCGAGCATCTACCATCATTACAAGAGACTCAACTTTGGGGGCTACCTAGTCTCCCTTCTTCTCTATTATGGGGGTATCTTTTTCCTCTCATGGGGTTTTGTCCTTCTCATTCTTTATTGAGAGCATTTTATTTTCATCTTTTAGGGATGATTTTTGTTCCTAGGTTTTCTCCTTTTCTTCATTTGTGAGAAATTTCATATTTACATGGGTGCCTAACATGGCCTCATAGCCGAGACCAATCTTTGCATCATTTACATAATAATCTACTTCCTAAGTTTTAATTAGGGGGTGTAGGTGTAAATAGTGTTTGCAATATGTGTTGTTATTGATGTCAACTTGATGTTTGGTAATATGTTTTGTCCTTTTTGATGTCAACTTGATGATAGTGTCATGTTTTTATAGTAATGGATTGATGGTGTGAGATCAACATTTGGGAGAGATGGTTTGACATGGATGAAGAATTAGGTTCAACCAATGTTTGAGGCAAGTCATTCTGGAAGACATAGTAGATGTATCTATAACAGTATGACAGTTTAGAAGTATGATATGTATATGATTAAGCTTGTAACACATTGGTTCATGATTTGGTTGATAAGTAAAGTCACATTGAATTTTACCTACTTGTTCAAGGAGTTAGATGAATGACATTTGAGTTTGGGTTCATACTTTTGCAATTGGGAAAAGTTGTGTAAGGCATAGACTAGATCTTTTCCCTAAGACAATGACTATATTTTGGTTGAGACTCTATTGCATTACATGATTTAGTTGTGTAGTTATAAAGTTATGTTTGGTAGTTAGCAAATAGGTTATTCTCAAAATTTCATGTCATAAACATTTCTATAGCAAGAGTTAGATGCAACAGTTCTACCGATTGAAGAATAACAATTATGTGTCTCAAATATTCTCTAGATTGCTCTGCAATCCTTCAAAGTGATATATATAGTTGTGTGGACTTGTGAATATGTTTAGAGAGGTGTATAGATTCATCCATAGGTGTTTTAGATGTTTTGGTGAACCATACTATAATATCCTAAGTGTTGATGTGTCACAATCAGTTTGAGATGCTCTGTTATTGTATGTTCAGTGGGTTTCTTCATTTGTGCCAACATATGATGATCTAATACTTAATGAGAAGGTTGTAAGGATGTTTTTGATTACCTAAATTATTCACATCTTGGTTTGCATGATGTTTTTGGTGTCACCCTGGTGGTGTAAAGATGAATAGTTGGCAGTTTGGGTGGTGTTGATATTGTTTAGGTCGACAATTTGGTTTCCTTTATTTACGGTTGATCTTGATTAATTAATTTTGCTTTGGAGATTGTATTGTGATGATTTTGGGCCCAGTTATGCCTTGATTTAATCCACACCTCATTTTTCTTCATGGTGCATATGTGTGAAGCCGAACTATGTAGTATCACTCGTTTCATTTTATGGGTCTTTTTGGAGCCGATCTATTTGGTGTTTTGTGTTGCTGCAAAGAGTATTTATAGAATAATAAAATCGTTTGTGAATTAATATGAGATAGAATGTGCAATATGTTGAATATGAACTATGCAAAGTCAATATAATGGAGTAATTATGTGAAAAAGGTACTGCAACATCAACATATGTTAGATGCTTCTTTTATAGTAGTTCATGTTCATGTTTTCATTGTAATTTTCATGTATCTTGCTATTAGGTAGTGAGCCTCTTTAGTAGGTCCTTGTATATTACCCTAAGATTGTGTGCCTTAGCCTGCAAGTCCATAGGTAGTTTTCCTTGAACAATATAATAATTTTTGCAAGCAATGAGCTTAATATATTGTGAGTTAACTCTCACCATGGTTTTTCCCTCATTGATTTTTTCACGTAAAATATCTTGGTCCTCTTGTGGTGCATGTTTCTATTTTTGTTCTTCTTTCAATTAATGTGATTTGGTGTTTAATATGTAAATGGAATGTTTAAGTTTTAGTATATGTTGATTCACCCCCTCTCAACATTTCAGTGGGTTCAACAAATAGGTGTTTTACCTATCTAGTCATTAGTGGGTCCTATTCGCATGTTAAGTTTACTTAGGTCCTATTTTCTCTTTCTAGAAGTCTCAGTTGTCTAGATATGATCTTATCATATCCTATCTAGTTGTCTTTTATTTAATGCTTGTGTCTTAGGTCATTTAATATTGTTGAGTTAGTTGTCTCATTGTACATAATTAAGACACATGTTATGATCTTGTCTAATCCTATCTCACATCTTGCCTTTATAAGCAATGCATCATATGCACATCACATATTCAATCTAGCTATATTGCATCCATAATCATAACATGATATTCTTGCCATTTATCTCTTGTGGAAGTTATTTTTGTCTTGCATGTGATCCTGGAGTGTTGGGAGTTCACTATTAACTCTTATAACTTTTTATTCATTACAATTATTGGTTGTACCTCCCAAAGTAATGAGACTAAATAGGAAAATTTAAAGGTTAGATTATTTAAATCCCTTAATGGAAGAGTTGACATAATGAGTGGTGTGATAATTAAGATATGGTAAATACTATGAATGCATATATAGGTTAAGCGATTTTTTTTAATGTGATAGATTTTTAGAAAGTAATGATAGCATAATTGATTAAATTTAATAATTTATAAATTGATAAATAATTCAAGAATGTAACAAATTATATTTCTTCTTTGAAAACTTTTAAATATCTTTAGATATCATGGGGTCATCCCACATTAATGGGTCCCAAACTTGGGACATCCAATTTTTTTCCTAAAATCACATATTTTCTTAGAAAGTTTAATGATTTAAACCTTGAGAGGTTTCATCTAAAGGGTTTTAATTGAATAGGACCTTATATAAGACCCCCTTAGATCAAACCCCCTTGGATAAAATCCCTTTATTCTTAAATCATACTCGTAATGGAGTCTCCTTTGCACCTATCAAAATGGTGACAAAAACCATATTTTCTTTATATTTTGAGAGATCAAATAAAATCATTTAGAAATTATAGTTTGTAAATATGTAGGCCTTATATAATCTTTCCAAAAAATATACTTTTGAATATTTTTAGTTCTATTATTATATTTATATTTTATTTCTTGTGAATGTAGGTTTTTCACCGAACACCCAAGTATTTGTTTCACACACAGGAAAAAATAGAAAAATAGAGAAAAAGTTTTAAAAAACATGTGTGCATTAGTTATGATGTCCTTATTTCGGAAAAAAAATGAAAATTAATTTTGAATACATATAAAACAAGTTATGTCTCACAAAATACACCTATGTTTAAATTATAATTACTTGGACTTCAAAAATTAATTAAAAAAATATGCAACAAATTTACTAAATATTGATTTGTTAAAAATCTATATTTTATAATTTTATCCTTTATTTTAAAAAATATGTTATTAAAAGTTACATAAAATATTCACAACTTATTTTTCATTTTTTTTAATATATATTTAGAATCTACACACATATCCGCACAAATAACTAGTCCACATCATCTCCAAATTGTTAATGGTTTAGTTGTTAAAGGTTGTACCTCCTAAAGTAATGAAACTAAATAGAAAAATTTAAAGGTTAAGCTATTTAAATCCCTTAATGAAGAGTTGGCACAATGAATCGTGTGACAATTAAGATATGGTAAATACTATGAATGTATATATAGATTAAGTGAAATATATTTTTTTAATGTGATAAATTTTTTAAAAGTAATAATAGCATAATTTATTGAATTTAATCATTTAAGAATGTAACAAATTCTATTTCTTCTTTGGAAAATTTTAGATATCATGTCAACTAAAGTGTTCATATGCAATGTCTAAGCATGTAAGCCTTCATTGTTGGAATTCAGATTTGAACATTAGAGGTAATAAGTTGGTTGATGGAAAACACATTGTTTATCAAACAATATTTTAAATTTTTGAATTCTCTAATTGGTTAGTTTTGGAAAAAGTATTTCTACATGGACATCATAAATTTTATATGGGCTTTTTGAATTTTTAATATAATAATCTTGTATATTTTTTTAATTGCTTGCCATGCTAAAAATTGGATTTATATTATATACATTTTGATATAAATCATCTATCATAGTATGTTTAGGGAAACCTAACCAAGCTGTAATCTAAGATCCCCTAAAATAAGATATTTTTGTGTTATTAAAGCTACATGATCTTGAAATACACTACATGATCATCATTAAAGATACATGCATCATAGTAGAAAATAATTGTGGCACTCCTGCATAAGACCATCCATTTTTTATGGTTAAAAAAGTGATTATATATGTGATTTATCATTCACTAAATATAGCCATTAGATCTGGAAGCTTATTTGGTGATATATTATTCAAATAGCTAAAAGAGCTTGAATGATTTCTAGTTTTAATTTAATGAGACAATGAGACAACTAAATCAAATCCAGTTTGTATTTTTTTATTGAGCTTTTTTTTTTTTTTAATGATGGTTAATTTTGGAAGGATTTTTTATTTGAATTTACTTTGGTAGCTAAAATTTGAGGCTTTGTCATGCTATTAGTCTGGAGACTTGTTTTATTTTAACTTTGGTAGCCAACTATTAGGTATTTTTGAAGTTTTAGGGAAAATGTGTAGGTTTTATACCATCAATAATATAAAATATTGTTGCTTGAATGGTTCGTGTATTAAGAGTTTTATGCTCAAATTTATTTATCTTGCGTTTTGCTTAACTCTACTTTATTCATGTTTTGGTGTTATGAGTATATCATAAAATTAAGAAAAAATTCTATTCACCTTTACAAAACTTTCACATACTTGACTTCTTTTGCTCTAAAACCCAATTAAGAAAAATTACTATTCATCTAGAAGAAAGATGTGACAATACAAAAAGAGAAAAAGTCACATTTCTCTAAGAGTACATAAAACATGTTCTAAAGTATGTCTTTCAATTGTCTTAGCCCATAAGCTCCTTTCTTAATGCTTAATTGTATTCAACCTTGAATTGTTACTTTTAGACTTCTTGACTTGGAAGTGCCTCCTCTAAAATGTCTTTTTTTCTTGTACATTCTTTTTCTTTTATTAATATATGCATTTTTTTCAATTAAAAAGAAAAATGTGACATTCAATTTGTATCTATAATAACTTTTTTGTCATTATGACTATTTTTGAGTTTTTATTATTAAATTCATTGGACATACATTTAATCTATTTAATTATTATTATATAACTTATTGTTCATCAAGAGAAAAGACTGACTATCAATTTTATTTCATTTTAGATTTATTATATTCAATTAGTAGTGGACAAATTTTAAGTGAATGCTTAAGAAAAATGTGATATAACCTTTACGAATTTAGATTTATTTTTAACAACTATTTATGATTAAATTGACATGAAAATTTGACTAAACTAAGCTTGGCCCTGAACTTGGAAGTGACACGCCTCCCAAAAATATTGCCCGTTCTGATAAAATAACGACAAATACATATTCTATTATTGAAATCCACTGCTTGATAAAAGAAAGCCAGATGTACAAACATGCTGACTTCATGTACAGCAGTTTCCGGTCACATCGGCTTTCTGCTTTTTTGTGACACCTGTTGCCACACATTCCACTCGATTCTATTTTTAAAACTCTGATCAGAACAACTTACTGCATGCATTTTGAAGCATTTGAATAGATTCACCTTAAAGCATCAAGTCGATTTTTTCAAGGTAAACAATTCTATTCATTCGGTTCAATCCACACTATTATTCATCCATTGTCAATGAATTTTATTATGAAAGGAAAATGTGTATTGATGGTAACTCTGCTTCAAAATGTATTTCCACTGCCCTGCAAATATGAAATTCAGTTTGTAATGGGTGATTATATTTCTGTTTTGTTGCATGGACACACAATGTGTGAACAACCGTTTGGCATATTCTCTAGAAATGGGCAGTTTAGGTGGAGTTGCAGAACTCAATTCTGGTACCACAATGCCATTGATTGGTCTTGGAACCGCTTCAGACACACAGAACTATGATGAAATTAAGGGAGCAGTAGCTGCAGCTTTGGAGGTAATTTTTACGTTTTTCTTTTTCCTCCACATATCCTTTTGATGGCTGTAGAGAATTCATCACCATTTTACAGATAGCACTTAATAACAGCATTATCAACCAAAGTCTCTCTTTTCTTCCCTCCAATTGACTGCTTAACAACAGCCTGATAGACTAAATCTATGCGGCCCATTGATCTGTTCTGCTCATTTGTGGACATTAGTACAATTCTTTTCTTTATTACGATAGTCATTTTTAATTTGTGATTTATGTTTCTTGATATTATATATATGAATCTCCAGGTAGGGTATAGGCACTTTGATACGGCCAGCCTTTATGGGTCAGAGATTGCATTAGGGGACGCTCTCAAGGAGGCCTTTCGAAATGGGGTTGTTATAAGGGATGAGGTTTTTGTCACCACCAAACTGTGGAGTGAAGATTTGGAAGATCCTGTTTCTGCGTTGAAGACAAGTTTAAAGTAGGTGGCTTCTTCTGATCCTGGTTCGCTTTTTCCAGTGAGATTAGATTCTGTAATGGTGATATATGGTGGTTGATAACTCTTCAAACCCGTTTCTTGTTGATCATAACTAGTAGGAGTGAATTTTTCATTATTGCATTGAACAGATTTAAATGCTCACTACTTTGCCATACTCATAAAATCTTAGGATTGTAGGATAATGCGTTTACCTGTCCTTGGTAAATGAATT
This sequence comes from Sequoiadendron giganteum, assembly GCA_007115665.2. Classification (NCBI taxonomy): domain Eukaryota; kingdom Viridiplantae; phylum Streptophyta; class Pinopsida; order Cupressales; family Cupressaceae; genus Sequoiadendron; species Sequoiadendron giganteum. The sequence continues at coordinate 44,172,877 of CM021102.1, read as the reverse complement.
CTTCTTACTAATTGTTATAATTTGATATTTGTAGGGAAATAAAATACACCCTACAATTAATTTAGGATCTAATGAATGATGAATCAATTAATAACAATCAGATCTAAATTAATATGAAGTGAGACAGTAAATGTAAATGATAAATCAAAGTGGTTAGAAGGGGCTCACCAAGTCAGCTCTACAGTGGCTTGTGAATGACAATGAGAGAATTCTGCTGTGTATTGCGCTTGGTGACCAAAATCAGCATTCTGGAATTGGATTTGTGTGAAAGTGATGTCTTGCTCTGCTCTGCAGCTAGTGATGTCTTTCCAGGTTTGTGTTTGCCGGGTCTTAGTGGTAATCTAAGGTTACCATGAGCTCAGATGGCATAAAGGAGTTCTACGATGCTCTCGGTTGTTTTTTTGGCTTCCGGGTTGGGCTCCAAGATTCTTGGATGAGCGAATTAATGGTTATATTTTAATTAAATTACTAAGGTTGCTAAAAAATAATTAAAATATTTAAAAAAACCCGTAGTATTATAGCTCGTTGGAATTGGGATGAGATGCTTTAAATAGGGACTTTGTGTGCCAAAATATGTTTATTTAAATGAAAAAGTCATTTTCGGAGTTAAAATGGTGTTTTAATTAAAAAGTGAATTTTAAATTAGAAGCCTCTGGAGAGTTTGGCGGGAAAAGAATAAAAGGAGGTTATGAGAGCTCATTCGGTTATGTTGGATCATTCTATTTCTTTTTTCGAAACCTGTGTGGGTCTACAGATTGAACTAGGTTCATCTCAACCTTCTTGAGGATGAAAACCCTCTTGAAGAAGTTTAGCCTCGGTGTTGAAAGATCCTCGCCAGTTAATTCGGTGTAGCTCATTCAGAGTTACAATTTGAGTGGAAAAGATTTGTAGGTATGAATGGAGTTTAATATATGAAGATTTTGTAGGGATTATGATTTCTTAAAGCATGCTATAGTAATGTTGCTACAGTACCGCACTATAGTGTCATGCTGTAGTACTGTGCTATAGTGTCATGCTACAGTACCGTTGCTATGGTGCTAGGGCTTTGTTAAGTACCATGCTCCAGTGTCATGCTACAGTACCGTGCTATAGTGTCGTGCTACAGTATCGTGTGACAGTGTCATGCTACAATACCGTTGCTACAGTGCTAGGGCTTTGTTATTGGCTTGTGGGTATCAGATAAATTAGTTTCAAAGATCTGTGATCATTACAGAGATATTGGCATTTTAAGTCTCTGCAATCATTGGATTATCTCTGACATTTGACCCCCCTTTAGCTGGACGTGAGTCTTAGAGCATTGTGATAAGATCACAAACTGGCCGCCACTATTGAGGTTGGTGTTAGGGGTCGTGGTAGCTAGAAAAACCAAATGCACTGGTGTTTTCTGTTGATAAAGGCGTAATATCTCCTTTTTCTCAGTTGAGGGGCTTGGTGTGGGGACGTGAATGCTACAAGAGGACTATAAGAGGAGTCGTGGGGTTTTGAGAGCATAGGCGCTTGGAATATAGGCTGATAACTTGCAGCCTGTGACATTTCTGAGCACTCCATTGTTTTTCTGGGTGTTTGCACGTGAGGTTGGAAGAAAGCGTTTGCTGTTACAGACTTCTTATTGCTACAAACAACATACACCCTGCTGTTTGATGGCGTTTCAAATCGCACCTCTGGAATGCGTTCTGGAAATGGACAGCTATGTGCAGTAAATTGCTCTTCGAATTAGGAGGGGAAGCTCCCTCTTTTGCTGAGTTGCATAAAGAAAAGTAATCTAAACTTAATTATGCCTATCTTTTTGGTTCAGTTGCGAGAACACAAGGTTATAGAACACTAGATGTTGCGGCTGAGGTTTTCCCTTTAATGAAACTAGACAGCTACAACTTAACCTACGCTTAAAATGTTTCCACCCTCTCAAGTAAACGCAGAGCAAGAGAGGTTGGAAATGGACGAGTTTGATTTCTGACAAATATACTTAAATAAACTATTCTTCAACACATGTTCTATGGCAAGCCGAAAAAGAGATCATAAAAGTATTACGGAAATATGAGACTTTTATTTCAAGGTATACAACGCACGCTCAAGATTTTATTTACTCATACTTCTAACACAAAACAAAGAGACGAAAATTTGAGATATTTATATCAAGGTAGACAAAGCACGCTCAAGATTTTATTTACTCAAGTTTCTGGAATAAGGATTACAATTTCGGGACAGCAAGTTGTAGCAATACGCTTGCAACATGCGATCAACCTAACTATAATCAATACAACACATGCACTAAACAAGTATTTGCAGCTAAAGAGGCATGCAAACTTGCTCTTTACACAAAGTGAACAATACTGAATAACAAAGAGAAGGTACTATGACACTTATGTCTTGTTATCACAAGCACGGTTAAACTAAAATGAGCAAACACTGCTCTTATTTATAACTAAGCAGAGGAGTAGGAAACCCTAAAATCTCCTTGCTTTTACAACTACTGCTTGCCAACATGCAAGCTTTATTTCTAAATCTAGAAAAGATTAAAACATCTAAACCCTAGAAATCTTTTAAAAAGGAAAGTGCCAACTCGTGACAACTTGTTACAATATTTTCTTTCTATCCTCAAAGAATGGAAAAGATTTGAGACAAGAATAGAAAGAAAGCGTGGAAGATGCTTCTAGAAGAAAGCAGATTTAAAGCTCGATCACATCCGCTAAAAAGCGGGCAACTTCATCTGAAGTAGGAGTGTTGATGCTATTAATAGCAAAATGCCGCTTTTCCAAGATTTCTTCGCCATCTGTAATTGATTTCAAGAAATCTTCACTCTCATTGGCCGCTTTCTCGAACCTTGCTGACATCATGGAAATCATCATCATTCTCCCAACACTGCCCTCGCTGCCATGCAAAATGCTCTGAAACTCAGCTTGGACTACGTCAAGCCCAATGTAGGAACCATCCTCAAGGCAATACTGACAAGGAATTGCTGCAACTACTTCTCTGATGAACCTAAGAGCATCAACAACTCTTTGTTTATACTTAGATATTCTGATATATGTGTTCACCTTGAAAAGATGACTTTCTTTCCACTCCAGGATTTGTCTTTTATGTTCTCTCGCCATTGTAGAACCACAAGCCATCTCTAAATCTGCAATTATGATTTCGTGCATAGGTTTGAACTCGGCTATCAGCTGTTCAAAATCCTGGATACCTTGACGTAAATCATGAGCCTTGTATCTTAACTGGAAGACTTGTGTCAGGACCTCTTTTCCTCTGTTGATGATCTCTTCAACCCACTCATTAGTTTGTTTACCACAAATAACTAATTGCCTTAATTGTTGCTGATCAGCTGGTGTTTCTAAGACTTGAGGCAGCAACTGAGTTGTTTGTGAGGTGTCTTGGATAAGATTTGATATACATAATCGGAGTTGACGATTTTCAGCCTTGAGGGCTGCCTTGTCTTTTCCATCCTTTTGCACTCTTTCTTGAATGTTTTCTGTTACCACCTTAAACAAACTTATATCAACATGTCGAGTACCTTTACCAAGGTTTGCTTTGACCATGATAAAATCGTCAACATCCACCTCATCTCTGATTTTGTCTTCAAGAGGCGTAGCTGTTTCCATGACCATTTCACCCTCGAGATTCCTCTCAAAATGCATTTGTTTCTTGGCCTTCTTCTTGGGTGCTTCCTGGTATATACTAAGGTCATCAACATTCACCTGATATGAAGGCCTTCTTCTTGTCCTTCCCAAGGAGCTCTCAAGCCAAGATGTAGTATTTCTATTAACATCCAAGGGAGGAGTAATTGTATGACCTCTATCTCCTCGTCTTCCAAATCAATGTGAATTGGCAAAGACCTAGGAGATGGTAGTGTTTCTTGTATCAAAGGTTCATCATGTTGCACTTCTTTTTGAAGTATGGGCTCTGGTTGAGGAACTTCTATTTCAGCTGTAGGCTGCTCCTGTATAACAATCCCTGTATAATCCAACCTCCTTTTAGCACTCTTTGCTGATCTACTGCCTTTTGTGACCTCTTGAGACTGAACTTTTTCTTTGTTCTTTGGTTGCACTCTTGAAGAAGAGGGAAGAGATGAATGTTTCTTTGGTGGCTCTACTACTGGAATAAACTCCCTTTTCTTTAGAATCAAGAAAGTCTTACTGTACTCTACCACTTGTCTTGTCCTTTCTTCCACTGTGATGCATTCTTTATGAGCCCAGTTGACTTGTGGAAGAGGTTGCTGCTCAACCTTATTTCTAGTGTAGGCTGGAAGAATTACATCCCCATCATCATCTGACAGCCCTTCAATATCTTATGATAAGCAATCTTTCATTTGATGAAGGGTTAACCTACTATGACTTCGCCTTCGCACCTCATACTCATCCTTGCAGTTAGCCCAAAAGTCTTCAAGTGCGGGTGTATGAGCATGGTTTTGACCAAGTCTAGATGCATAGAAGCCATGGGGATCATATAATCGTCTCTCGCTGAAAGGCTTGAGACCAAACTTATCTAATTCGTTACCCATTAGTTTAGCTTCTGCGGATGATCTACATGTGTAAATGCCTAAAGCGAAAGGAAAGCTGAAGGCTGGTTTCTTTTTGTTACGCAGACGGGTGTGAACATTTGAAATCTGCTTGAAGAATTCAATGCATACTACCTCATCTGATGGATACCTCGGTAACATAAGTGGAGCTCCTGAATAACCGTACACCCTTAGGTAAGTGAAAGTGGCGAACTGAATAAACCAATCTGCCCATTCTGATATTGCAGCCCTGGCAATGGATGAGATGCGAACATGTACCTCGTTGTCCAGGTCCCGCACTATATAAATCAAGAATGCTTCATTCACCCTTTTGTAATGACGTGATGCAGCAGTGAATTCCAATTGAGTGTAGTAGTTGTAGACGTGTTGAACGTTCAAAGAACCCTTCGTGTTTAACCCTCTGAATTTACCTTGATAGGCAACCAAATAGACTAGGTAGGAGACCATGTGAAATGCATGTCTATGAAAATACTCAGTTATCTGATGATGTAAGCAATCACTGATCAATGTAGGCCAGTCATAGAACTCTGTCTTTTTCATTATATGAGGTATCACATAGAACATCCAAGGCTGAAACCTTGTTGCATCTGCTTGACCTGTAACTCGATTGAGTAGGATTATTATGATGGCGAATTCCTCTTTGAACTGTCCTCTTCCGACATCCTTTGGCAATGTAAAATGTTTTTCTTTCAGCCATCTATGTGCAATCTTCTTGCTGTATTTATCTTGATGTTCTTCCCATATCCTTTCACATTCTTCCACGTTGATAGTGACGCTTCTAGGCCATGGTGGAATGGAGAAGCATTTCTCAATCATATCTGGTTTTAGGCTGCAAATGATTCTCCCATCAACTGACTATATCTCCCTTGTAGCTGGATTGTAATGCTTGATGCAAGCAATTATGAACTCTAAGCTCTGTACTGAGAAAGGTATGGATGCTGCTGCAAGAAGGCTTGAATGGGCAAGATGCCTGATGGTGATATTGCCTGCATCTTCTAAAGGACGTATATTGATCATTGGCTTGATGTGATGCAAGTCTGTCTTGGCTGTTTCAATGAAATCGTGGTAAAAAATTGAGCTGGTCTTGAATTCTGGAGGAGTGTATTCCATTCTGAAAGACTTGAAGATTGACAGTAAACACGCCTAGGTTTAGACAAATTTTGGCAAACTTTCTAAATTTAGCTTGCTGATTTTTCGTCCTCCAACGGACGAATTTTTGAGATTTATTCTGAGATATGGATTTTGACTAGAATTTCGTTACGAGCCAACCCAGATCATCCGTTTTTGAAAATATGAAGTGGAGACTGAAAAAGCAACAAACCCTAATTTTCCCCATAAAAGCAGAAAAAGCTGACATCTAGGTATTGTTCTTGAGCATAATCTGAATGGACCCAGTAGATTAGATTTTGAAAACCCTGGCTTCTGACTGATAAAGCAACAACTTTTAGTTTCTTTGAAAAAGCTGAGTTACTGATTTTGTCTAAAAGAAGGTTTAGCATAAACCCATAAGACTAGAAATGGATGAATATGAAGTTTTCCCTGACATGCAAAATAGAAGCAATTGCTGCAACTTAGAGAGAAATCTTCAACAATTTGTCCAGAAGATAGAACAAAAATGGATCAGCTTGCTGAAATTTGATAATATAGGCCTTCTCCTTCTTAAATTTGATGTTCTTGATGAGAAAATATGAAAGAGGAGGTCTTCTTTGATTGCTGATCTGAAAATATATGAGAAACCAGCAAGTTAGGGTTCTTGAATCTTGAAAAGCATAGGTTTGAAGCTGCTGCTCTGTTTCTCTTTGAAGGCACCTGCAAGAAAATATAAAAAATAATACATAGAGGTGTCTTTAAATAAGATTTTGTTTTGAAAACAGCCTCTCAAACCCTAATTTTGAAGAAACCCTAAACCTAATTCATGCCTTGAGGAAAGGCGTATTTCTCTTCACTTGAAAATTTTGAAACTTTTGAAAAGTAAACTAAGGCATGAAGGAATGGGCGCCCTTCTTGAGGTATGGCGCCCAGTCTCCCCAGACTTTGCCAAATTTCTATCATTTTCAACTTTTGTTCACTTTCTGACCGTGCTTCAACTCTGTCTCCCGGCCTCTAGATTTGTCCGATGAACGAACTGATTCTTCCATCGTGGAGCTTGATCATATCTAACAACTTTGTTCTGGAGACGTCATTTGCTAAAAGCTTCATTTACCCCTTCGAAATGTCAGGTGCCTATCCTTGATAAGGGCGCCCATTTCTTCCAGTGTTAGCCATTTTCATGATCTTCAATTTTTATGCTCGTCTTCTGACCTTAAGATGATTTTACTATTCCGGGTGTTGTACTTGTCAGATTGATTGGCTATTGAGTTCACTGGATAGCTGAGATGAATCTGGAAGGGGTCTTCTGGATCACTCATTTCCGGAAACTGTCTTCTGGTCGCCTTAAACCCTAGGCACCCTTCTCCTTCAGGGGCGCCCATAGCTTCCAGCGTTAGTTTTTATTTTTGAATTTTCATTTTTGCTTTCCACTTTCTACCATTTCTCACACTTTTCCTTCTCTGTTTGCCTGGTAATATCTGATGACTACTGACTCTGATGGATGAGCTGATGGATTCGTTGGAGAGCTGGATCCAGTTTGAGGAAGTCATGCTGGAGAAGTCTTCAGCAAATTTCACCATCTGCTAACTCAAAAGTTTGGGCGCCGTTCTTGAGGTATGGCGCCCAGCTTCTCCAGAGTTAGATTTTCTTCTGTGTTATTCGTCTTCAATCTTCAAAATATCTGTTTCCGTGACTCCTGTTCGTCTTGAATTTGCCAGTGACTGGATGATCTGACGAGCATACTGACTGATTTAGAGCGGAGCTAGGATGAATTTGAGCAACATTGTCTTGGATAAGGAAACCCTAATTTTGGCTTTTGGCCTCTTGAAAAGCTGGCGCCTTTCTCCTTCAGGGGCGCCCATTGCTGGCAGTGTTAGAAAATTTTATCAGTTTTTCAACTTATACCTCGTAACACGTGTTTCCATTACCTTTGGCTGTCAAGATGGAAAATTTTCTAAGGCATGAAAACATGGGCGCCTGGAATCTCCAGACTTAGATAAAATTTGATATTTTTCATTTTTCAACTTCCTCAGTTTGTTCCTTGTTTCTCGTGCACATTGTTCGTTGACAGTCTCTGTTTGATGCTCGAACTCTTGATTCTGACAGCTGGCAGCTAGCTGACTTCCATGAATGACCTTGGATCTCCAAAGCAGCTTCTGAAAAAGTAGAATAGACCCAGTAAAGTAAAATTGACTTTTTTGTGATTCTGACTGCACCAGTCTGATGAAGAAGTATTTTAAGCCAATCAAAATCAGTCTTAACCCTAATGGCCAAACTTTCTATTTTTAGAAAATTTTACAAGTATCCATTTCGTAAGAAACCCATAAAAACCCACAGAAAGTTTCTATTTTTAGAAAACTGCTAAAAATAGAAATTTTCCTAAAATTTAGGGATGAAAAACTGAAGTTTGGGTATTGTAGGTTTGATCTTTTTAGACCGACCCAGATTGTTAGCTTTTGAAAATTTCAAGCTTATGACCCCCATGCAAGACATGAAGACCCCCATTTTAACCTTTTCTGACAGATTGAATAGTATCTTGACTCAATTCTTCAAAATGCTCAAGTGTAGCGAAAATTTTAATTTGGGGTACAACACTGTTATATTAGAAACATTGTCAAGAGGCTAAACATGGGCATTCTTTACTGATATTGGTTTACACAGCCATATAATCTATTTTGCAAGGAGATTCAAGCCCATTTCTGGCCCATGTGTGCTTATTATCAGGTATGAGTTTATTTGACTATGTGTTGTACATTGTTTCGGCCCAGAACTGCCCAGTTTTGAGTTACATAGCATTTACTATTGCTGCCCAGGTGTAGTATCATATATGTGTAATTCTGAAATTGACAATGCTCAGTTTGGTATCAAGTTGTTAATCATTTCTATGACTGCTACAGTCTAATCTGATATCAGATTGAAAACCTTAAACTGCTGTATGCATTATACTTGTGTCAAGCATTCATATTTCAGTCCACAATTATCATTCAATCAGATTGGTTATTCTATGAACTCTATTGCTGCAATATACTTCTGAAAAAATACACTCTGTATTCAACAAGTCTCATTGCCCAGTTTATTCCTGTGTAAGTTTGCAGTGTCAAATGACCACTATGGAAACAGTACACTGTCATTCTTTGTATGAGAAATTTGAGCTCTGCCACTTGCACCAGCATTAATGTTTGTCAGTATGATGTGAAAGAATGAAGTTATAATTCTTATTTTTAAGTTTGGTCAAGCATTACTTTGAATACTGTTATATTGTTTGCTTGGTAATGAACAATGTTTGTCAAAATGGAACATCTGACAAATTGAATTAATTGCAAAAAATATCATAAAAAAAGGGGTGAGTTATTACAGAAAGGAAGCGGGGTACATGGAAAAGCTTCCAACACCAATCTATCAAAGGAGAGAATGTGCAAATTTCTATAGTTTCAAACCCTTATTCAATTACAATAAAGAAGATGCACACAACAGGTAAAAATAAACAATATCAGAGATACAATAAAAAACACATAACACCAAATATACATGGGGGCCTTTTTGGGAGAAAAACCCCACACTCTAAAAGCTTGAACAATGTGTTATCTGTAAACAACCGGTTACAATACTCTTGCAGTGCAAGCCTCTACAGGAGTTTGTTTGTGTTACAATTCTGGAGTCAATTCGGTAGCATAATGGTATCTCAACACAACTTACAACTCCAGAATACAAGTGCTCAATATATAGGAGCTTATAATGCATTAATTAGACATTTCTAAAATCGAATGCCAACGGCTAAAGATGCAACATGGAAAACACCAAAACCACTACATATACATAACAATAAGTTCCCAATTGTCACCACATGCAATATTGCAACTGCCAATTGTCACTAAACCTGCACATGCAAAACCTGCACCTGCCAAATAATTACACCTCCAAAGCTCACATTCCATGCAAACTCAACACGAAAATAGAAAATGCCTTCATGCACAACTCCACTTGTAAACGGTAACTTCCAACTTGACTCCTTGGAAATAGAAACTGCAAGTTGTAACTCACAAGACAACATGGGATAATTATCAACATTGAATAACTATATAAATCAATGGTAAGAAAAAAACAAAGGTTGAGACACCTTCATTTTCCTAACATTCTCCCGCTTGTCGAACACCTTTGAAGAGTCGATGGAAGTAACAGGATTTAACTGCTAGAGGTCGTGAGGGCCATAGACTTCGAACACCATCCAAATTTCTTTGTGCTCACTAGCTTTGTCAATGCATCTACAACATTTGTCAAAGTATCAACCTTCTCCAACTTCACCTTTCCACCTTCCACCATATCACGAACAAAATGAAACTATACATCAATATGGTTTGTTTTGGCATGGAAAGTAGGATTCTTTGCTAAGCAAATGGCACTCTAGTTATCAAAACAGTAGTGATATGTTCTGCATCAAGCTCAACATCTGAACACAAATGCTTAAGCCAAATGGATTCCTTGCAAGCATGAGTAGCTGCCATGTACTTTGCTTCTGTTGTGGACAAAGCGACTACAACTTGCCACTTACTCATCCAACTAATGGCAGCACCAAACATCGTGAATACATATCCACTGGTGGATCTTCTGCTGTCAATATCTCCTGCCCAATCAAAATCCACAAATCCATGAATACAAATTGAATGTCGAGGTCCAGTAGGATAACCATGAAAACATAGGGCATACTCAGAAATACCTCGCAAGTATCTGAACACTCTCTTAACTGCATCTCAATGTACCTGTCCAAGATTAGCCATAAAGCGACTTAGGACTCCCATTGCTTGGGCAATGTCTGGCCTCGTACAAACCATAGCATACATCAAACTACCTACATCACTAGCATAGGGAACTCTGGTCATGTTCTCCATCTCAGAAGGAGACTTTGGACAATCTTCCACAGAAAGCTTCGTCCCTTGCAATACAAGAAAAATTAACTGTCTACAAGTTATCATGTTGAATCTCTCCAACATTGCATTCACATACTCTGGCTTAACCAAAGCTTTCTATTAGCTCCGTCTCTTCTAATCTCCATCCCCTAGATATACTGAGCTGCACCTAAATCCTTCATTTCAAATTGTGATGACAACTGGGACTTCAAATATGAAATCAAACTTTTATATCAACATACAATGTAATGATGAGAAAACGATCATTAATAGTTTTGTAGTAAACACAATGATCAAATTTAGATTAGAGATCCCAAACTCAACACAAAGGTGTCAAATTTTTGGTACCACATGTTAGGAGATTGCTTAAGACCATACAAATACTTTTTCAACTTGCATACCAGACTTTCTTTACCTTTAACCACGTAATGTTTAGGCTGTAACATATAGATTTCTTCCTCCAAATCACCATGAAGGAAGGTTGTTTTACATCCATCTGCTCCACTTCTCAATCATATGCTGCTGCTAGTGATAATAGGAACCAACTAGATGTCAGCTTTACAATAGGAGAGAATATCTCACCATAATCTATTCCCTCCACTTGTGAATAACCCTTCATGACCAACCTTGCTTTTTGCTTTTCAACACTATTGTTAGGACCAACTTTCTTCTTGAACACCCATTTGCAACCAACGGGTTTGCATCCTTTAGGCAAGGGCACCAAATCCCATGTATCATTTTTCTTCAATGCAACCATCTCCTCATCCATGCCTTTCATCCAAGAATTTGCATCACTCATACCCATAGCCTCTTGCACAGTCCTTAGCTCATCAGCATTAGCAATCAAAGCAAAAATACAATTTGAATCCAACAATGAATAACCAAACCTTTTAGGTGAATAACCAAACCTATTAGGTTGTCGCCTATCTCTTGTAGACCTCCTTAATTGTTGAGATTGAGGTTCTTCTTAAAAACTTTCAAAGCTTCTCAAGCTCTCCTCATCATTAGGTCCATTCTGAGCTTTAGGTTCAACTTTCTTAGGGTCAAGAGAAAGCTGAACCACATCTTCTTTCTCTTTTTCTTTTGTAGGTTGTAGAATAGTGGAAGAAGGTTTCATCTCTCTGAAGACAACGCTTCGACTGTAGAGAATCTTTTCAGCCACTAGATCCCAAAGCTTGTACCCTTTCACACCAATACCATATTTGATGAAGATACACTTGACAGCCTTGTTTTCCAGCTTCGACCTTTTCTCCCTTGGCACATGAGCATATGCCTCACAACCAAACACACAAAGATGTCTCAATGAGGGCTTCTTGCCCGACCACACCTCTATAGGTGTCTTCTCAACAAGAGCCGATGTAGGAGATTTGTTAATCAGATAGCATGCAGTGGCAACAACTTCAGCGCAAAAATTTTGTTCAAGGCCAGCTCCACATAGCATACTCCTAGCCCTCTCCATCAACGTCCTATTCATCCTCTTCGCAACTCCATTTTGCTGAGGGGTATATGGAGTTTTCTTGTTCAATCCCATGTTCTTTAGAGAACTTATCAAAATATGCAGAACAAAACTCACCACCATTGTTAGTCCTCAAACACTTAATCTTCCTACTAGTTTGATTTTCTACCAAGGCCTTAAACTCCTTAAACCGACTTAAGACTTCAACTTTACTTTTGAGAAAATAAACAAATGTCCCACTATAATCATCTATCAAAGAAACAAAATATACAGATTTTGATAATGAAGGAACATTTACAGGACCAAAAACATCATAATGCACATAGTTCAAAAACCTAGAAGATTTGTGAGAATTGTGATAAAACTGAACATGGTTTTTCTTTCCATAGACGCAATGTTCGCAAAAATTGAATTCAAGATTACAATCATTAAGCCCCTTAACGAGGCATTTATTTTTTAGGGTTCTCAAACTCTTTTCACCAATGTGACCAAGTCTTTGGTGCCAAAGCATTGTCTTCTCAGTTGGTAATTTCATCTCCAAAGCATGAGCACCCTTGGGTACCTAGAAAGCATGACCATTGGAAGTGGATACAACTTTCTTCTTTGTTGTTGTTTCCAATGGTGAGGATAGAGACTCAGAAGTTCTTTTCTTCTTTTCCATAGAAGAACTATTGCATTGAATCATGCATGCATCTAGCTAAAAGAGAGTGCCTATCCAAACACCCTTAGCAAGCACCATAGCTCCTCTTGTCATCTTGCATCCTCCATTCAAGAAGACAACCTGCACACCCGCATCATTCAACTTACAAAAAGAAGGTTTTGTGCCAAACCAGGGATATGCAGGACACCATTGATACCCTTCACTCTACTGTTTGGGAAGCTTATCTTGACTCTTCCACGACCAACAATTTTCAAATGAGAGTCATCACCTAGGTACACCTTCCCACCATCATAACTTCCATACTTAACAAGCCAATCTCGATGCGAAGTCATGTGGAAAGAAGCATTGGAGTCTATCAACCACACATCTTGCAATGCATGCGTTGCCAAGGTAGTGACAAAGGCACCTGCATCATCCTGAGAGGATTTATCAGATTTAGAATTTGAGAAAGCGTTCTTTTTCTTCTTTTTCTCCTCCTTACAATCTTTGTGGAAGTGACTAGATTTGCCACAATTCCAACATTTTGCCTTGGTCTTACCAGGAGACTTAGATCTCCCATGAGATTTGGATACTGACTTCTCTTGCTTCATCCTCTGCTTTTTGCCTTTTGCTTTCATTTTTCCTTGAACGGTCAGAGACTCCTTAGCCATTTCGAAAGATTTTCTCCGCATCTCTTCAGATAGCAATGGCACAACCACTTCATCCATCTTAAAGGTGGTAGTGGTACTTCCAATGGCCATGACAAGGTGATCCCAAGAATGCGACAGTGAGCACAACAAAGTGATGCAACGATCCTCCTCCATTTTCACACCAATAGAGTTCAACTGGACAACAAGCATGTTGAATGCATTCATGTGATTTGCGACAAATCCTCCTTCATCCGCAGAGAATACATCTTCTTTCACAGGAACAACATATTTACCAGGGATTTAGCCTGATAAATTTGAGCAAATTTCTTCCAAAGAAGTGCAAGCGTCTTCTCTTCATGACCATTTAGGAGTATTGAATCAGCTAAACAGAGTCTTATCAGACCATTAGCCTTTCGATCCATCAGATCCCAATCTTATTGTTTCATGCACGTTGGCATAGTTCCAAAAACAATTGTCCACAAGTCATGGTCTACAAGCATGCCTTCCATCTTGAGCTTCCACAACTCAAAGTTGCCTCCGTTAAACTTCTCTATCTCAACTCTACCAGATGTGCTCTCCATCTCCTTCCTGCAACAAGGTTAACAATTTTTTTTTGCAATAGACTCCCACTCAAAATTAGATCAGTACAAAAAACCCTTTAACCCACAATAAGAAACATAGGTGATCAGGCTCTGATACCAACTAAAAGGAAGCTAGGTACGCAGAAAAGCTTTCAACACCAATCTATCAGAGGAGAGAATGTGCAAATTTCTATAGTTTCAAACCCTTATTCAATTACAATAAAAAATATGCACATAACAAGTAAAGATAAACAACATCAGAGATACAATAAAAAACACATAACGCTGAATATACGTCCTGAAAACCCTTTCAGGAGAAAAAATCCACACTCCAAAAGCTTGAACAATGTACTATCTATAAACAAACGGTTACAATACACTTGTAGTGCAAGCCTCTACAGTAGTTTGTTTGTGTTACAATTTTGGAGGCAATCCGATAGCATAATGGTATCTCAACAACATAACTTACAACTCTAGAATACAAGTGCTCAATATATAGGAGCTTGCAATGCATTAATTAGACATTTCAAAAATTGAATGCCAAAGGCTGAAGTCTTGAAGATGCAACATGGAAAGCGCTAAAACCACTACACATGCATAACAGTAAGTTTCCAATTGACACCACATGCAATATTGCAACTGCCAATTGTCACAAAACCTGCACCTGCCAAATAATAACTACACCTCCAAAACTTACATTCCATGCAAACTTGACACGAAAATAGAAAATGCCTTCATGCACAACTCCACCTGTAAACGGTAACTTCCAACTTGACTCCTCGAAAATAGAAACTGCAAGTTGTAACTCACAAGACAACATGGGATAATTATCAACATTAAATAATTAAATAAGTCAATGCTAAGAAAAAAACAAAGGTTGAGACACTTCTATTTTCCTAACACTATGCTTGTCAGATTGTGAAATATCAGAACTATAAATTTGGACCTGCTGAGGTCTAGGCTGTGCGTGCAGTTTGGTCTCTGGACACTTTGCCTACATGTAGTTTCATCCTTTGATAAATGTCCTTCATTTTCTATTCATCTCTACCTATACATGTGGTTGAGACAATATGAGATTTGACAAGGAGATTTGCTATAAGTTGGGGGAAGCATGATTCTTCCTTGATGGTGAGTCAAACCCCTTTTTTGTTTCACAATGATTGAAGACACTTTGTTGTGCATGCAGTTTGGTCTCTGGACACTTTGCCTACATGTAGTTTCATCCTTTGATAAATGTCCTTCATTTTCTATTCATCTCTAACTATACATGTGTTTGAGACAAAATGAGATTTGGAGATTTGCTATAAGTTGGGGGAAGCATGATTCTTCCTTGATGGTGAGTCAAACCCCTTTTTTGTTTCACAATGATCGAAGACACATAAGATAGAAAATGCAAATTCCTTGTGTAGTATTTGTAATGTAGAATGCCAGAAAGTACAGATGATGATATTTGATCCAAATTGATTCTTAGATGATGCCCTTTGATAATGAATTATGATGATCACTAATGTCCCAGGGCTTGTCTTTAAATACACAACCCTAGGCACTCGATTCAATGCATTTCACATGCAAACTGATGGGTAATGGTTAGCTTGAGGAAATGGGAAAGGGATTTTGATTTAAGGGGGAAAGGTTGTGGGTGAAGTTCTCTCTAGGGGATAGGACCATGTCTGTGGTTTAGTCTAAGAGGGTAAAGACCAGTTTTCATCCAATGATGAAGGATGACAGATTTGAGTAATAGGTTCAGGGATGAGGTCCAATCTGTGTGCAAAATAAGACAAGTTGACCATCAAGATGATGTATCTATGACATGGCCAAAGTGAATGTAAAAATTGGTGTGCCTCCCTCAATCAGTACAAACATGAACATGATGTGTATGGTTGTCAAGGAGTTGAGACTGGTGTGTCCTCCTCAATCTACACAACCATGTTGTCATCTTAAGTTTGAAGTTGTAATCACAATGCATAGGGTTGTCAGGGAGTTAGAATCAATGTGTCCCCCTCAATGTATTCAAGCATGAACTAGCGTAAAATGATTGAGATGGTGTGTAGGATATAATATGCCTCCCCATAAATTGAGTGCATACATTGTGATGAAATTGATTTGAAGAGAGGAAGGCCTAATAGCAACATATGGCAATGTGTTGGCCCTAGTGTATAAATCAAAGCCCATGTGATGAGGGACAAAAAGTTGCCTCCACTTTTTCCCAAGTGTAGGAGCAAGTGGGTAAGAGACATGTAAAATGGCCTTATATTTAATGTAAGCATGTATGTGTTTCCCTAAATTTTTGTTTGGGTCTCTTTGTCACATTCGTGAGGCACCATTTGTTTAGTTAGGATCATATCTCAGTCAAAAACGGGTAAATAACAAGTCTCAAAAGTTTCAAAGTCTTTGTCTCCTTCAATTCCTTCTTGTTAGCAAAGTTGAAATTTATGAAAATTTGCCAGCAAGTTAGAGAGTTCCATAACTTACCTCTTAGATGCCGAGACTATTCTAAATGTGTTTATCGGTGTTTTTCTAAGTTTCATAAGCTTCAAAATCTTTGATAGGAGTATACAAATACATCTTTATTGCAAGAAGGAAGCCTTGGCAGAAAGTTATAAAGCTATAGAACTTATCGCTTTACTCCCAAATGTAATGTCCCTCTCCTGATTTGCCCTAGGATTTACCTACTGATCACAAATTGCAGCAAATTAGGGTTAGAATTTTGCCTTACCAAATAAATATCTCGTTAATGATGTAATCTTGGGTTTGAAACCTGCAATCACCACATGAACAATATATATATATATATATATGCTTGCTTATTAGAGTTAGGAAACTACATCACATCCATAGATTATTAATAATGCAAGCATATTAGGGTTTTGGGGAGAAGGGAAATGATGGGTCTGCCCGAAGCCATTTCTACACCAAGCCTAAGAGGGTGTATACCACAGCCCTCCCCCTTGGCGGCTTGTATCCGCTTTCCCCATTAATGTCTCAACCCCCTAAATGCACTTGCCATCTTGTGGAATTGGGTAGGGGTTGCAAGAGGGCTCTTTTGGCTCTTTGCGTAAGTGCCCTCTGGTCTTAGGAGCCCTTACGGTCAATTCTAGAATGGCCCTTACTTAGCCTTGTTTACCACTTCACCCCAGGCCCTTCCGACAAGGTGGGTTTCAAACAATCAAGCATATCACATATTCTATCATAAGAACATATACTTAAATATTCTTTATTATTCATAAGCAATATGTATACATATGTAAAACAATGATTGGCAAAATATATCCGATATACCCCTGAATATATATGTATGTCATAATAATGATCTGCTATGTTGGAATGGATTGCTTTCCCTTTTTATTGCTGATCTGTATCTTTCTCTCCTTTGATCGATCTGTCCTTAATATTCAAAGGATATTGTTAGTGTAAATCAATGCATAAGAATCTATTATCCATATTCGGATTAAAGAAACATAACAACTTATAAGGCTCAATAATTTCTGTAAGCATCATTATTGCATAATCGTACATAAGCTATGCATTTATATTTTATATGAATATATTTACAATTATGTATAAACTTACTGTCCCCATATATTCTTGCAATAATATACTTATCTGATTATGTCTGCTGCTATGCTCAGGTAATACTCCTATTTCCTGTCCTTATTCACTGTTTGTAATCTATATTTTAAATCTGATACATTCCATTCTGTTACCTCTCCTGAGTGGAGATTATTAGTCATTTCTGAATGCTTACTGATCAGACTTCTTATTTCCTCCTTAAATCTGTTCCTATTTTCTTCCCCTTCCTTTCTTCCTCCCTCCACGTATTTATCTTATACCTTCCTTATACCTCTTCATAACGAGAGGCGATCCTTGGAAAGGAGATGTCTTTGCTGAAGGGAGGCATCTAAAGGAAACAACTTCATTTTAAATTTAATGGTTATAACTTAAGCGCTGCCCCTCTTAAATATAATTGCTTCCTTAAAGTAGCATGAATCTAATCGCTGCTTTAATAGGATTATTCACTAATCATTTATTACTAATAATTTTCTGTTGATCGCTGCTCCTCTTGAATCTTAATCACTGCATTATAATTATTATGGGTCTGCTGCCCATGCTAGTCTATTAGTGATCGATCCCTTGCCACATTCATTCCTAGCGATGATCTCATTGATATTTATTTCCTGTGATTGACTTTTGCATTGTCCTACGTGGGTGGGCATGTTATATGGGGAATAAATATGTTATATGTATCTTATTTTACTAATATATTTATAAATTGAATTTATTGTAAATATATATTTATTTTTATATTAGTTTTATATATATTTTAATATTGACAGTATTATATTATGATGAATTTAAATTGTTAATATTTCTTTTTATATACTTTTAATATTTTAGTGTTGATAATGGCAGGGGCATGACACCAAACAAATTATAAAAAGTTTTAAACAGTGACTTATAAAACTACAAACTTGCTGCTTTGTGGTCGGAAGGTTATAAAGTTACAATATTTTTCGCTTCACTGCCATAGTTTAATAGTTATAGTATTCATCGCTTCATTGTTAGAGGTAAGAAATCTATGAAAATTGTGACACTAATTGCTCAAACTCTAATATGAAAGCGGCTAGTTAAAAGGCTAACAGATTCTCCAATTTGCCTACATAGTCAGAAAGTAAAAAACTATTAAAATAGGGCACATTCCGTTAATTGGTGGCACTTGTTAAAGTTTCATAACCCTTCAAATCCTCGACAAAAATCAATGGAGTGCTAGAACTTTTAAAAGAATATAAGTCTTCGGAAAGGGATATTTGTAATTATCGAAGTTCAAATAAAGATTGGAGTGTTTCTTCCCGACCAAGCCTACGCCTCTGCTATGAATCTCCTTGCAAAATAACCCACAAATTTTGCTCATCACAATCAGTGTTGCGAGGTAGGTGTCAAATCCCTCATTCTAGTTTCATTGCAATTTTGTGAATGTTTGCATGATAGATGCAAACCTTGCTGTCAATTATTGGAGGTGAATTTTTTTTCCAAGTCCTTGCATTCATGGATAGCATGTGCCATAGCCATTCCATACACCAAGGTAGAGTTTTGTTCCTTGTCATTCACCAAAACCCCCTACAAACCCTAGCTCATCTTATTTGCATATTAACCAAACCTCACAAAATGAAATATAGATACTAGGGCTACAAATATACCACAGTGATTGGCAATTCCTTTCCAAGGTAGGGGATAGTAAGTTAGGGCATGTCAATTTAAATGATTTTTGGGAGAAGATGGGCAAAACCCCAAGGAGTGCAATTGCAAAATTGACTTTTGGCTGTGGGTTAGCTCATATTGTAGGTTTCCCTCCTTCAATACAATGCATTGACTTAATTTTATCTTGTGTTAAACATTACCAAGCTGAAACTTGGGTAATCAAGTTTGGTGAAGACAAACTAATAGCCAAACTGGATTGTCCTATTGGAATCACATTTAGGTTGCTAGCAATGGAAGAATATGCCGAAATAGATTTAGTCCTTGCTGATCGTTTCTTCGAAAAGAAGAAATATTTGTGCCTCAATAACATAGTAAAATATTGGCAAAAAGTTCGAGGAGGGGCAAGTCACAGTTACCAAAGAATCTACAGAGGGTGCATTTTAATGAAGAAATATCCGATATGATTACCCTATTGAACAAGGTCATGGGAAAGGAAGATACAAGAGAATTTGATTATTGGACATGCCAGTATATAGCAATCATTTGTTATGGGGCATGAGCAATTGGTGAACTTCCCTACAAACCATTTATTTTATATCTCTTTATATTTGTTCTATATAATTGTAGGCATGAAAGTGTGACCAGGGCGGCAAACACAAGGTGTTAATGATAACACAATGCAAATATATGATCATTACCCTCAACTCCAGTTGGAAATTAGCAATTATTTTTGGAGGGTCTATTGAATTAAGGTAGCTTCGGTCAGATATAAATGATGATTGAATTTATTCAACATCATCATTTATATATATTGAAATCGCTACATCCCAAGTATATGTTTTTCAATCTGCAATTAGAGATTATTACTTGCAGATTATTGGCTTTACATGTTCTTCATTGAATCCCGATCAAGTATCATTTTCGATGATCACTTCTAGATCGAATATTATTATTTATTTGTTTGTGCATGTTAAGTTCAGATCGAACTTGTAAATATATCCGATTGTCAAAGTAACTAACACCGATTGATAATTGGGTAGTTAGTTAAGACGGAGTGGCACAAATAATGGGACACGTCCCATGAGCGGACGTGTCTCCACTTTGTGAAGACATGTCCGCTCATGGGCCGTGTCTCCCATTAGATATTTAATATTGTTTCAATCCTCATTTGAAGACATCGAAATCAATATATGTTCTACACTTGAGGACCGAATATCAGTAAGACAAAATCAGACTTAGAAATTTCATGATACATACAACCAAGATTTGATTTGACATCAACTTGAGAATTTCAAGTTCATTATTCTGTTTATAATCTGATAGATTTGATCATATTTAACAGGGTCAATGACACTTTCACCATGCTAATTGTTAGGGAATTGGAGGGCAACCACGAAGTCAGAATCTCCAAGAAGCAGGTAGTTTGATAACTCAGTTTGGGACTTACTGCGAACAATATCCTAAATTAACTTACATTTGAATTGGGGGATTCAATGAATCTCCATACAAACTTCCTTGGTATGTGAGTGATGATTTGGTTCTCATAGAGGTGCATAGACAAATGGGAGAGGTCAATAAAGTGTGCAAAGAAAGAAAGAAAGTAGGTTATCCTTTTCCTGTTAGACTTAACTGTTATACATGCAAGCCATCTGCTGATGCTCAGAGCATAGCGAGATCCTTGGCCAAAATTATGTTGCACTTCTATGGGGCAAGATTCCCTTTTGACAACACAAACTATATTCAAAATAACTTATATCTGGGTCCAAGTTATCATCATAGCCCTCATCTTGAAGATTATTGGGAAGATTGCAAAAATGATTTCAAAGTTAGAAGGTAAGATTGAATGAGACTGACAATTGATCAAATGAAAGCCTTCAATTGTGGGATGGTATAGAGATGGTTGATGGTGTTTTTGCTTCCATTCAGACACAACATTGTCTCCTATCAACTAGGTTGATAAAGAGATGAATGACATAAGGGAAAGATCATTATTCATATTCAATAAAAGTCAAAAGTGGCATATAGCTAAAACTGTAGAGCACATTGCTACAAGACTTCCTGCAAAGGAGAAAGTACAAAAGAAAAATGATCAGTTGAAATCTTCCTCAATCCTTATAATCACTTCAGTTTATAGCACCAGATCTAAAGTTGACACTTTTGAACAGGGGGACAGAAACGATCCAAACAAAGTTGTTAGTCCAAAGGGGTTTTGTAGTGAAGATAATATTGAGCCTTGCAAGAAACTTAATATCAGGAGACCAGTTTAGATTGAGCAAACTATAGCTTCTAATGCACTTTAGAAGACTTGCAAGCTGATCCTTCTAGTCCTTCTACACCTCCGTTACCTCCTCCATTGCCTCCACTTCCGCCACCTTCTCCACCACCAAGTTGTAAAGTACCCTTCCCGGATGGTCCAAGTTCTTGTGATTTCCTTAGTTTGATTGATGTTCCATTTAATCAAACTAACGCACAACAGAGAATTGATATTGACACAAGAAATAAGCAGACACTTTTCTGAATACATTTTCTGGACTTCTCACAACACAGTATAATAGAAAATGAACATAGAAGTTGCCAGGACTATACAGAATTAACTGAGCTCAAAATACGATGCTGATAGAAAGTTTCTATACTAAAAAATGAAAGATAATATCACTTCTAACACCCAGAATTTGCTACAACAAGTTGCAGATTAATAAGAGTATAAGACAGCGATTTCAGAATTAATACTGCTTTTATAATGAATGAGATTACACCTTAATATCAATGCCAAAATATAGGTCGACTACTACAGCTGGTTTGCAAGAATACAAATTTACAATGCATTGCTCAGAGGGGATTATAACAGTTCAGACTTAAACTCTCCCTTTCAACACAGTTACAATAGCAATAGCAGATTATAGACCTTCAAGGTTGAGTCACATCAATATAAATGCAGATACAAATAATTGCAGACCTAGAATAAGCACGATTTGGTCTGTAGTAAACAAAGTGCCACCCAGAAAGTTGGTTCAGACCCACAACTAGGTAAGAAAGACTCCCATGACCTTGAGCAAGGCATTCGCTGTTGTCTGGAAGTGATTCCAGACCCTCAAAACCAATCGCTCTCCATTCCCAGGCTCACATCCTTGACTAGGAAGCTCAGTTGACCATTTTCAGGCTTGAATATCTGCTACCAAGTTTGCCCAGGTCACTAACACGGGTTCTGGAAATGCTACAGGAAACCACAACCTCTCCTAGAAGTCCACGAACTTGTCTAAGACTGTCTACATTCAACGTAGGGGTCTCATATCACCATGAAATGTAGATGAAGCGCTCAACAAAGGGTGTGAATGCAAGATGCCACCTCAACTAGGTCAAACGGCCTCAACTATTGAATAACAACTTGGACGCCTTCAACACACAGTCATATGTATTTCCAGAATAGCCTAGGAAGGATAATGCATACCTCAGCGAAAATATTAAACAAACTCAACTCCTGAAACAAACCCTTGCACCAATCCAAACTGAGAATATATAATCGTTCTGCACCAATTTTGTCTCTGAAAGAGACTCACAATTGCATTAATGCTCCAATAGAAGACTTGAGTGATCTCTTCAATGCTCCAACTAGGGTGGAATCGTTTCACCACCAAAACCAAATTCCCTAGGGTTTCCCTGTCCCCAAGACCAAGAAGCTTCGAGAGCTCTCCAAATGAAAAGTGAGAAAATAACAAGCATGCATGAAAATGAGCCTCCAAAACACCTTTTATATTTCTCACTTTAATTTCTCGCTCAAATAATATAAAGCGACTTTATAAAGTTACCTTTTAATATTTCACTTAAAGTCACTTTATGAATATTTAATTAATCACTTAACATTACCTTTTTAACTTTTGCTTTTCTGGCCAGGTAATATTAAATAATTAAATAAATGAATTCCCTTATTTCGCCTTTAGCCTTCAAGAATAAAAAAGGATAAATTAGCATCATGGGTGATCATAGAGAAGGGGACATTATAGTCCTCCCTTCTTGAGATTGCTTGCCCTCAAGCAATTGCAAATTGGGGTGCTGCAGTATCTATTTTCACTCCCAAGTTGCCTCCTCTGCTGGAAAGTCTCTCCACCTAATCAAATACTCCTTAATCACCTCTCCCGAGTATCAACTATCTCCTCATGAACCAATACCAAATGTCCCTCCTCATCCAACGGAGACAATTTGGATGATGAAGTAACCTGCTGTCCAAGTGCCTTCTTGAGGCATGAAACGTGAAACACATTGTGGATCTTGCTATTCTTTGGCAATTCCAACTCATAAGCTACTTAACTAAGTCTCCCACCTCAAAATTGTGCTCAACCCTGTGCCTATTTGCATAGGTCTTCTACTGATTTTGTGCCACTTATAAGTTCTCCTTAAGAGCCTTAAGAATGTCTTGGCTCTCCTGTATCCAGTCCTTAGCTTTAGGAGCCCTGCTCTCTCCAAAAGCCAAATCCATAAATGATGGTGCATCATAACCATACAATGCATGGAAGGGAGTCATACCAATTGACATGTGGTAAGTGGTGTTATAGAAATGCTCCCCCAAGTGTAACCACTTAATCCACGATTTCTGTTGTCCAGAAACATTATAACGTAGATATCCCTCAACCCACTTATTTAGGATCTTAGTCTGGCCATCTGTCTGAGGGTGATAACTCGTGCTTGGAGTCAATTCTGTCCCTACTAATCTGAACAACTCCTACCAAAAGGCACTCAAGAACCTGCTATCCCTGTCATTGACTATGTACCTCGACAACCCATGCAGTCTGGAAATCTCTTTGAAAAATAACTCTGCCACCTAAGGTGCCTTGTACTTCGAAGATATAACAAAGAAGTGAGAAAATTTTGTTAACCGATCTACAACCACATAATTACAGTCTTTACCATGAATCTTGGGTAAACCGGTGATGAAGTTCATTGAAATGCTCTCCCACTTTTGCTTCAAGATGGGTAATGGCTGCAACAAGCTTGCCGGATGTGAATGCTCTGGTTCATTTTGCTGACAAGTCGTACACTCCCTAACATACCTCAATGCATCATCCTTGAGGCCCTTCCAAGAGAACCTCTCTCGAATCTACCGATATGTCTTAAAGTAGACCTAATGTCCAACTAAGGGGGTGTTGTGAGTAGCCCTCAAAATCTTCTCCTTGCGTTTAGATTTCAACACTAGATAGATTCTGCCCTTATAGAAAATGATATCATCTATTACCCTGTAACAGTCATCTTGCACTTGTTTGTCCATCAACTCGCATACGAATTTGTTCTTGGAGTATTCTACCAGAAGATGAGATTTCCAATCTATTGAAATCTCTTTGAGTGAGCAAGTTGTTGGTTTTTTGGAAAGGACACTTGCAACTATGTTCTTCTTTCCATTTACATATTCTATGTCAAAACCATAGGCCTGTATCTTGCTGACCCACTTTTGCTGTCTCTCATTCAAATCCTTCTGCTCCAAAAAATATTTGAGATTGTTGTGGTTGGCCCTCACCATGAACCTCCCACATACTAGGTATTGCTTGAACTTCACCAATGCATGCATTATGGCGAGCGTCTCCTTATCATAAATGGAATATAGTCTCTCAGGCACCCTCAACTTACGACTCTCAAACATAATCAAATGCCTATTCTATATCAACACCGCTCTTATGCCCTCACCCGATGCATCACACTCCAAAACAAATGGCTAAGTAAAATCTGGAAGTTCCAGTACAGGACAACTGCTCATCACCTCCTTGAGCTTATCAAAAGCTCTTTGTGCCTCCTCTGACCATTTGAAAGCCCCTTTCTTAGTGAGATCTGTCAATGGTGCTCCCAATTGTGAGAAACTCTTGACAAAACATATGTAATAGCTGCATAGCCCAAAGAACCCACACAACTCGGCAAGAGACTTAGGTAGTGGCCAATCAAGAATTGTCTGGATCTTCTCCTGATGAACCTATACACCCTGTGCACTAATCACGTGACCTAGATATAAAATATCCTTAAGGCCAAACTCACACTTCGAGGCCTTAGCATACAAGGATTGCTCTCCCATGATACCCAAAACCTCATCCAACTGTTTCAGGTGATCATCCCAATTTTTACTGTAAATGAGAAAACCATCAAAGAACACCAGAAGATACTTACTCTACTGCTTCTTGAAAATATGGTTCATGTAGGACTGAAAGGTAACAGGTGCGTTAGTCAACCCGAAGGGCATGACTAAGAACTCATAATGTTTGTAGTGGCACCTGAAAGTTGTCTTGGGAATATCCTGTTCACAGACCCTGATCTGATGGGTACCTAGAACGAAGATCAATCTTCGAGAAATACACTGCCCCATGTAACTCATCCAATAACTCATCGATCCTGGGAATTGGGTACCTGTTCTTAATTGTTTTCTTATTTAGAGCCGAATGGTCAATACACGTCCTCATTGTCCCATCCTTCTTCTTCACCAGAACAACAAAAGAAGCAAAGGGACTGGAGCTTGGTCTGATATGTCCCATGTCAAGCAATTCCTTGATTGCTTTCTCAATTTCATCTTTAAATTTTTTGGGATGTTTGTAGGGGGTGGTTATGACAGGCTTGGCCCCCTCCTCCAACTCGATGGTGTGCTCAAATCCCCTATCCGGCAGTCTTCTTACAAGAATCTCTCCAAATACTTTGTTGTGCTTACCCAACAGTGACTGGATATCCACATTATAAGGCTGGTCACTATCAAGTGTCTTCTTAGTAGTAATTAAGCACTCTGTTGCCCAAGCAACATCTCCATGCCTGAAGATGCTCTCCATCCTCTTATTTGACACTATCTTCGGCTACCCATTTTCCATACCTCTGAGCACAACCTTCTTACCATTCACTGCCCTAAACTTGAGCTCCATGGTCTGGAAGTTTTGTGAATACTTCCCCAGTGAATGTAACCACTGTATACCTAGAATAGCATCTGTATCACCCAAGTCTACCACATAAAAATCATTTGTAACCATGTAGTTACCCAAAGTGACACCCAACTGAGGAACCCTCTGAGTGCATGACATATTGAAACCATCTGCAACCATTACACTGATACCCTCAAAAATCTCTGTCGGTATACCCCTCTTAGCCACTAAGGCTAAATCAATGAAGTTGTGGGTTGCCCCACTATCGATCAACATAGTAACACGTTGTCCCTGCAAAACTCCCCAAACTCTGAAGGAATTAAACCTGGGAGTACCAGAGATGGTAGAGATTGGCACCAATCTTAGTCTCCACTGGTGGCTGCTCGTCCTCCGAACTACTATCATCGTTGCCTTGTACCTCCCCAACCTCTCCATCATCCTCACTGTTAGAAATAACCTCAATGTAGTGAACCTTACCCTTACCCATGCACCTGTGGTTGGGCTCCCAATGTTCCTTGCAATGATAACACAACTTCTTTCTCCTCAGCTCCTTACGAGCCTCTGCATCAAGTTTGTCCTTCTTAGGCCACTCTTTCTGAAAGGGTTTTTTATCCTTGTTTTTCTAAGGTATGAAGGGTTTGGATGAAAACTTACTCTTGGGCATTGAATGCTCCATATCATGAGCCCATATGATAGCATCTTGTAGGGACTCTGGTTTGAAGGCCTTGATCCACCCACAAAGTGGCTTAGAAAGACCCTCAATGAACAACATGATTAACTTGTGCTCCGACACCTCTGAAACCATAATTGAGAGTCTTTGAAACTCAACAATATATGCATCTAGTGTACCACTCTCCTTGAGTTGTGCCAACTCTCTGAAGTGTAGCTCTAGATCCTTTTGGTCAAATCGATCCATCAGTTTCTGAGTAAAGTCTAAGTATGATGTGATACTGGCATGGCCCAAAGTAACCAACCCATGGTACCACCACTCATAAGCCTCACCCTCCAAATGCAAAGTGACATACTTAATTGCCTCTAACTCCAACATCAGGTTGAGTTGGAAATAAGTGTCCAACTTCTAAACCCATGATCTAGTTGTGCACTTACTGGAACCATCAAATGAGGGGATAGAAAGTTTGCCCACCTTATGCCACAAGTCCTGATTCTGAGGGCCCCTATTGTGATCTATGGGTCTATTCCTATATTTTATAGCACATAAATCTTGTAGGGTTATGTATACATGAAACTCATCTCAAAGGGACAAATATTCCCTCAAATAATCAGTGAAACCCTCGCCTTGACCTTGCTGCCCCTGATTACCTTTTGGCTGACCTCCCAAAAACTGAGGCATTAGAGGCCTAGGAGTCACCCTACTAGCTGTCCTAGCATGACTTTGTGTAAGTATATGTGTATTGCTTCCCTTTGCATTGTTTCCATCATTCCCATTGCCTCCATTATGTCCATTTGTACCATTGTTACCAGCGTTGTTTCTATCATTCATCAGCTGAGTTAGGAGATGCACTACATGTTGATCTCTAGCAAGGTCATTGAGGATCTCTAATGTACTACGCTTAGGTATCCCATGTCTATCACCCATTTCACATCTTTCACCCATGTTTTCCTCTTCTGATGAATCAGAAGCAAACAAATCGAAGCCTTCTTCTCTTGTATGTTATGTAGGCCTGATCTTCAGGATTCATAAATACCATTAAACTGAAAATCACTGAGCTCACTAAATCCACAAGCTGGCAGGAAAACCCAACTCTAATACCACTGTAAAGTACCCTTCCCGGATGGTTTGAGTTTTTGCGATTTCCTTGGTTTGATTGATGTTCCATTTAATCAAACTAATACACAATGGAGAATTGATATTGACACAAGAAATAAGAAGAAACTTTTCTGAATACGTTTTCTAGACTTCTCATAGCACAGTATAACAAAAAAGGAACATAGAAGTTGCCAGGACTATACAGAATCAATTGAGCTCAAAATACAATGCTGATAGAAAGTTTCTATGCTCAGAAATGAAAGATAATATCACTTCTAACACCCAAAATTTGCTACAACAAGTTGCAGATTAATAAGACAATGATTTCAGACTTAATACTTCTTTTATAATGACTGAGATTACACCTTAATATCAATGTCAAAATATAGGTCGACTACTACAACTAGTTTGCAAGAATACAAAGTTACAGTGCACTACTCAGAGGGGATTATAACAGTTCAGACTTAAACTCTCCCTTTCAACACAGTTACAATAGCAATAGCAGATTATAGACCTTCAAGATTGAGTCACATCAATATTAATGCAGATACAAATAATTGCAGACCTAGAATAAACACGATTTGGTTTGTAGTAAACAAAGTGCCGCCTAGAAAGTTGGTTCAGACCCACGATTAGGTAAGAAAGACTCCCACGATCCTGTGCAAGGCATTCGTTGTTGTCTGAAAGTGATCCCAGACCCTCAAAACCAATCGCTCTCCATTCCTAGGCTCACGTCCTTGACCAGGAAGCTCAGTTGACCATTTTCAGGCTTGTATATCTGCTGCCAAGTTTGCCCAGGTCACTAACACAGGTTTCGGAAATGCTACAAGAAAACAAGACCTCTCCTGGAAGTCCACGACCCTGTCTAAGACTGCCTACATTCAACGCAGGGGTTTCATATCACCATGAAATGTAGATGAAGTGCTCAGCAGAGGGTGTGAATGCAAGATGCCACCTCAACCAGGTCAGACAGCCTCAAATACCTTATAACAACTTGGACGCCTTTAGCACATAGTCATATGTATTTCCAGAATAGCTTAGGAAGGATAACGTATACCTCAGTGAAAATATTAACCAAACTCAACTCTTGAAACAAACCCTTGCACCAATCCAAACTGAGAATATATAATTGTTCTGCACCAATTTTGTCTTTGAAAGAGACTCACAAATCTGCATTAACGCTCCAGTAGAAGACTTGAGTGATCTCCTTAACGCTCCAGCTAGGGTGGAATTGTTTGACCACCAAAACCAAATGCCCTAGGGTTTCCTTGTCCCCAATACCAAGAAGCTTCGAGAGCTCTCCAAATGAAAAGTGAGAAAATAACAAGCATGCATGAAAATGAGCCTCCAAAACACCTTTTATATTGCTCACTTTAATTTCCCGCTCAAATAATATAAAGCGACTTTATAAAGTTACCTTTTAATCATAGAAGTAGAAATCTGCAAAAAATCCCGATTAATCGTGATTTTTAAAAAATCTGCAGGTTGGACGATTTTTTCCCCAATTTTTTGAAAAAATCTTTGACTTTTGGTCAACGATTTTTTCCCATTTAAAACTGCAAAATCACCAAAAAACACATTTAAAAGTTAAAACCTACAAAAAAACGCGAATAAAATCGTGTTGATTTTCACATGAAAAAAAAATGATGAGACCATAGCTTATTGCTTACTATTATGCTTTGACAGATTTTTTCCAAGCATCCATAGCTTGTTCGAAAGCACCTGTTTTAGGCTTTTAGCCATAGCAGCAAGGCAGTGAACTGTTTGATAAAATACTTTGGTAGACATGTATGAAAAATATCATAGCAACTGTTTGAAAAAATGACTCAAAGAAATGTGGTCTCATGGTGATGCATCACCATGAGACCACATTTCTTTGAGTCATTTTTTCAAACAGTTCACTGCCTTGTCTATGCTATTGCTTACTATTATGCTTTGATAGATTTTTTCCAAGCATCCATAGCTTGTTCGAAAGCACCTATTTCAGGCTTTTAGCCATAGCAGCAAGGCAGTGAACTATTTGATAAAATCCTTTGGTAGACATGTATGAAAAATGTGGTAGCATAGACAAGGCAATGAACTGTTTTAAAAAATGCCTCAAAGAAATGTGGTCTCATGGTGATGGAATGCCATCTCAAAGAAATGTGGTCTCATGGTGATGGAATAGCATAGACAAGGCAGTGAACTGTTTTAAAAAATGCCTCAAAGGAATGTGGTCTCAAGGTGATGGAATGAGACCACATTTCTTTGAGGTGACATTCCATCACCATGAGACCACATTCCTTTGAGGCATTTTTTAAAACAGTTCACTGCCTTGTCTATGCTATTGCTTACTATTATGCTTTGACAGATTTTTTCCAAGCATCTGTAGCTTGTTCGAAAGCACCTGTTTTAGGCTTTTAGCCATAACAGCAAGGCAGTGAACTGTTTGATAAAATGCTTTGGTAGGCATGTATGAAAAATGTTGTAGCATAGACAAGGCAGTGAACTGTTTGTAAAAATGCCTCAAAGAAATGTGGTCTCATGGTGATGGAATGTCTTGTCTATGCTATTTCTTACTATTATGCTTTGATAAATTTTTTGCAAACATCCATAGCTTGTTCAAAAGCACTTGTTTTAGGCTTTTAGCCATAGCAGCAAGGCAGTGAACTGTTTGATTAAATTCTTTGGTAGATATGTATGAAAAATGTCGTACCATAGACAAGGCAGTGAATTGTTGGAAAAGATGCCTCAAAGAAATGTGTTCTCATGGTGATGGAATGCCATGCCAATCCATTGCCATAGGCATTCATCGTGGCATTCCATCACCATGAGACCACATTTCTTTGAGGCATTTTTTCAAACAGTTCACTACCTTGTCTATGCTATTGCTTACTATTATGCTTTGATAGTTTTTTTCCAAGAATCCATAGTTTGTTTGAAAGCACCTATTTTAGGCTTTTAGCCATAGCAGCAAGGAAGTGAACTGTTTGATAAAATGCTTTAGTAGACATGTATGAAAAATTTCGTAGCATAGACAAGGCAGTGAACTATTTGAAAAAATGCCTCAAAGAAATGTGGTCTCATGGAATGCCATGACAAGCTAATGCAATTGGCAGTTGCTCCTAGTTATTAGTTATGCAATTACTTCAGTTATGCAATGTGAAGTAATTGCATAATTGCTTAGGTTGACTTTGTAAAAAACTATATTGTAATTGAAATTTTGTCATCTATCAGCATCTAGTTATTAGTTATGCAATGTGAAGTAATGCTTTGAGTTTGAAAGATGTGCAATGCAATGAATGTAATCAGCGATATGAATATAAATTACAAAAATCTATTTTCTACAATTCATTAGTTGAACTCTTTATTTTATTTGCTCTCTTTATCTCTATGCTATGGAAATGCCTTTCAATTTTAAAAAAAACAGTTTTTATCTCTTGTTCTACAATGTTTTACGTTTTTTTTTTTATATCTGATTTTTTCCCGATTTTTTTCAAAAAATCTTAAACTTTTGGTTTGCCGATTTTTTCCCCAAAAGATTTTTGCTGCTATGCTTTTAATATTTCACTTAAAGTCATTTTATGAAATATTTAATTAATCACTTAACATTACCTTTTTGACTTTTGCTTTTCCGGCCAGGTAATATTAAATAATTAAATAAATGAATTCCCTTATTTCACCTTTAGTCTTTGGGAATAAAAAAGGCTAAATTAGCATCCTGGGTGATCATAGAGAAGGAGACATTACAGTCCTCCACCTTCACTAACACAAAATAATATAGGTAATAACATTCCCCCAAAGGTTACAATCTTACCCCCAATGTCTCTCTTACATCATCCCCTTTTCCATGGTTGAAGGAAATGGTTGGCAAGAAGAGAAAATGTGCTCAGATATTGGATTGGGGATTTGATGTTGTAGCCAAGTTATTACAAGCCACTCAATCTAAACAAGCTTGTACAACATCTAGATTGATGCTGGACCCAACTCCAGGCACTTCTTTTGTGGAGATTGCCAAATCTGTTCAAGATAAGGACAAGGAAGAAATAACTGATGAGGATTACATTGCCTCAAGGATTGATCTCGGCCCTTCTGCTCATGAAGGTGATATCAATAATTTCCAAGTATCCACTGCTCTTCTTGTGGAAAGAACAGAAAAAGACCAAGGAACAATTGGAAGAACAAATACAGGTTTTAGTTTCTTATGTCAAATCGATTGTGGTTACCTCTACTAGGTCTGTGGATACTATTTCATCTTCTATCCCAAATGATATTAAGTAAAAAGGATGTTAACTCTGAATCTTTTAAAAAGATGAATGAATTGCTTTCTTCCATTACTTTTCTAAAATTACAAGGGTATCCATAGTGGATTGAAGAAATCATGGAAGGTTTCTTGACTTGGAAATTCAGAGTGGCAAATACAGCAGCAACCAACAGTAAACAAGTCACTCTTGTGGCTAAGCAATACAGAATTTACAGAGCCAAGTCTAATCTTGAAGCATCTCAGTGAGAAAAACCAGGAAACTGTAAATAATGTAGCTTAGAAGAAAATCGTTCATCCTTGCGTCAACGGAACTAAGGATTTTTTATTATTATTCTAATTTTAAGTTACTTTTTATGTCCAACTTAAGCCAATTATCATGACTTAATAAAGTGAACTTTATTTTATAAAACAAAAAGAAAGGTAAAGTTTATTAATTTCTTAATTATGTAACTTAAAGAATTAGCTGTGAAACGGTTATGAAATAAGAAAGCCTATATATACAAGGCTTTTTGTAAAGAAATACACATTTTGGATCCTCACAATTGTAGAGAAATAGAGAGTGCTTGTAGAGCTCTACTCTTGAAATCAATAAAGAATAATATTGCTGGTCTGTGAGCCTATGCCCTTTTTCTTTATGCAGCAAATTGTTCTTATCTTCAGTTGGCTGCCATTCTCTTAATAGCTCTCTTTTTTCTGAAGAATACAAATAGTTTCCATTAATATATATGTTTACTCAATGCAGATTTGGGATGTATTACTGATTGTGTTTTGATCTATGAATCTAGAAACCCTAGATGAATAAATCTTTCTTATGTTCAATTTCATTCTATCTTTTAAATCCTAGTTGCACAGCTTTTTTAAATCCATCTTTAAAGTGAATAAATCTTTGTGTATTCCTGCCCTTATCTGAAAACTTCTTTATTTTCTGGAAAATCTAGAGTCTTGGCCTCATATCAGCCATACCTAGGGTTTCTTTCTCATTTCCAATCTTTTTTATTTTATCCTTGTCTTTCTTGCTTTCCAGTTAAAAGCATAGGCCTAGAAAATAAAACTATCATATGAGGAAGTTGCTCCTCTCAAATGTAGAGGAAGATTGAAAATTTAATCACAATCTCTCCAATTGTTGTAAACTATTTTCACTTCCCATTGGGCAACTCAAAGCTGTTTTCAGTGCATACACGTAGTGGCAAATCTGTTTACCAACAGTATGTCATGTAGAATGTAAGCATGCAAGATAACATCAAACAATTCCTACAAGAAAAATGCCATGAAAAATGATGTCAACATGTAGAGTGATGGGAATATTAAACCACATAGGATGTAAGCATGCAAAAGGGTGGTATAATCATAAGATGTAGCAGCATATAAGTGCTCTTCAAAAGGAGAATAAGGAATTACTTGGCTTAAATGATTTCATTGATAAATGCCCCCAAGTGAGGAAGCCAAGCAATGTGGCATATGTGAAAGGACCATATTGATTACAATGTCATAAGATATTGTCATGAAATAACTATATAATATTATTGTGATATGTTGAATATGCCACGAAAAATATGTCCATGTAGTAGTCAGCCTAACCTGATGTGTAAAAATATCATTAAGGGCTCAAGTAATAAATGTGGCGATAACAATTTGTGAATGTCATTTAAGATATAATCATTAACATGCCATTCCTAATTTCTGTCAAGCCTAATAATCAGATAGAATCCTAAGGACCTTGTAACTGAATGTCATGGACTGTATTAAAGTTGTTTTGTGGACGGATAAACTATTTTTATATATTTGAAATAGTTTGCAAAAACTATTTTTTTATATATTGGAAAGAGTTTACAAATATAACTTCCACGAGCAGCTGATCACAAAGATATACAAAGACTGAACAATATAGCTGTAACAAAAATTCAAAAAAGACTGTTACTAAGAGTAGCCATCCACACTATCTGGCTATTAACCTAGCTGTTAAGATACATCATCATTTAGACTGCTATTTAAAAAAGGGATTAATATGAGGTAACATTCAAATACATATATCACCAAAACAACAACAAATTCCATTTTTAAAGCTCCATTTAATGAGAACTATTCCCATTATTCTTTTTATCCAACTTGTCAAGGAAAGACTCAACACCTTTTTCCAAGGACTTTACTCTAAAATCCACACACTCCTGAAGCCAAGACTCTGGTTACATCTTAATAGGAACAGCTGGTCGAGGGAAGACATCCATATCAGAATCACTATCAGAAGAACAGCCAAGAGAATTCAAAACATCAAACTGCCTAGCAGCATTTTAAACAACTTCCTTTCCTTTATCACAAATAATAGAAGCATCCAGAGCAAGAGGGTTTGCAGAAGAACCAGCTCCACCAGGATCAACACCATTAACATGAATAACATCATCATGAGAACATACACCAACACTTGCATCAGTAGTAGGATAACTTGAACTGCCTTAAGAAACAGGAACAGATGAAGCCATGTGAATAGCACCAGGATCAAAGGACTGCTATGAAGAGGCACCAACCATAATGATGCCATTTCGTATTGACCAACCATCATGACCATAAACCAAATCATTAGGCATCATGCCACACTAGATAGTATGAGGATCAGAAATTGGTTTGCCCTCAACAATAAATTGTTTAATATCATCATTGTTCTTGTGAACCTGCATGGCAACAATATTGGCAACCAAAGATATTGTAACTTTTTGAGAAAAGCCACTAAGCATGCATTTATTTCCTTGAAAGACATCTTCATTTCTAGCAATCCAAAATGTACCAAAGAACTTCGAAAGACATGACAAACCATAACCTATCAGAAATTTACCAAGAGGAGAACACAAGATCTTTCCATATAAAATATCATGCCAACTAATACCAACTTTACTAGACACAGAAGCACAAGTAGGTAAAAAACAATGCCAAACTAACTTTGTAAATGGGAAATCAAAAATCAAATGCACGATAAATTCAACTCCACCACATACTAGACAAGACCTAGACCCAAGATCCAACACGACCTCATCAATAGCAAGCTTATTAAATAACAACATCCATCTAAAAATCATTGCTAAACTTCAATATAAGTGGACCAAATCCTCTTTAGTCTCTTAGCCCAAATATTAATAGGGTCGTGAGCACCCCGAATTAAATTTAATCTCTTAGATCATTCCTTAGTAAAAGACAAAGGAGAATATAAATATGTGGGTGAGACATTCAAAAATCTTCTTCCACCCAACCAAATTACATTATCCCGCATTTTATCATTCTAGTAAACAAAATAAAAGAACCATCCAAAGTATATCTTTTAACCATGGTATAAGTATTCTTTTGTTGAACAAAAGTACCAAACCTGTTTTGAATAAGCTCCCAATCTATCAAACTACCATTTCCAAGAATGCCATCAATAGATTTAGGGCCTTTATTATACCAAGAATTAGCAAAACAACCTCTAGTAGAGGCCAACAAATAGTTTTTGCCAACCAAGGTCCACCAAATGGACCTAAACCCCAATACCTTGCCTTTATTAGCAAGAATAACCTCATGACGTTTATATTAGAGTAATTAATAATATTATATTAATGGTCATCTTTAGCTTATTAGGTAAGTTTCTATTTTCTCCGTTAGTTAGATAGTTTAGTAAGTTTCTATTTCGTTCTCAGTTATTCTCTATATAAGGAGACTACATCTCCATTTGTAATCACTCATTTTTATGAATAATGATATTATTTCAGTTTAGCTAGCTCTTTTACATGTAACCCGGCCTTCCAAAATGGGCTTAAAATAGTAGAACCAAAAGACTTGACTTTGAAATTTCCAAAAAGAACATCCCACAAATGTAGCGCATTCCATTTAGAGTTCACTTTAGAAATACAATTGGCAAGGTTATGCCTAAAAAGTTGCTTCCAAGGCTTATACCAAACATAGCCTTAATCATCCATTTTACTGCAAGAGATACACCATGTTTAAATAAATATTTTAAATGCATACCTCCACTTCCCTGGGAGTAGTACATTGAACCCAAGGGACAACATGCCTCTTCTTGTTAGTTCTACCATCTGACCAAAGAAAGTTTCTAATAAACTTACCTACAAGATTAATGTGGAAAGAAGCAACAAGCCAACCAGAATTAAAATAGATAGTATGAGAAAAAAAAATTCTATCAAACTTGAAGTCTTTCAGCTAGGGACAACAAATTACCCTATCGCTTAGCAATCTTATCACTCATCTTATCAAAATCCCACGTGTTTCAAAGAAGGGTTGAGAGAGAATGGGATACCCAAATACCTAATGATCACATTAGGTAAGATTGATAAACCATTGTTGATTATGATATTTACATTCATGCCTCTTTATGGGATTATAGTTTTGATTTTGAATTTACTAGGTAATAGACTTGAATAACATGTTTTTTGCTTCACAAAGTTTTATGGATTCTGATTTTAGATTTAACATATAAGGACTAATGCCTTGCTTATTTTGAATCAAAGTCTCGGATAATTTTATAAAACATGATGTCTTGACAATTTCATCTGAGATTACAAGTAATTTTTGATGTGGATGGCTCAACTGAGTAGAAGGGGTGCTTAGGTTCACTAGAGATCACTCATGTTTGGTAATGGTGCACATTCAAGTTAGTTGGAGGTGAATGGAGAGGCCAAATGTCAATTGAGAAGCACAAAGAGGTTAGGTGACTGTTACAAATGGCATCAAGAGGATTCTGATTGCATAATCTAAACGACCCATATGAGAGTTGAGGATAATGTGTTTGAGTGAAAACTTTGGAGAATTTTATGTGCCTAGGGAGAGGTGAAATTGCCCACCCAATAAGACTATTGAATGAATAACTAATCAAATGGAGCCAAGAGCTTACATGACATAGGAGTCTCAAAGAATGAAATAATTCCTTGATAGGAGGAAATCTTGAATAGGTAGTTAAAGAAATTTAAGAATTGCCCAAAGCAACTAGTAAAATCGAGAGAGAAAAGGGCTCAAAAAATTGAATAAATACTTTGGAGAGATTGAAGGTTGAAGATTGCTAAATATGTGAACATTCACTTGTGGGATATTTGTGTTGGAAGAGCGGAGGAAGTGAAGTGTGTTAGAGAAGAGGGAGTTGTAGAAATCTTGATAAGGTATAATGTGCTATTAGAAATTGTGAAGGGGGCTTGAGACCAATGTCTTGTGCATGTATATCTAGGTTGGAGCTCAGTGTTGTTTAATCTATGATTGAAATTCTATGTGCTCATAGTCTTGTGTCTTGTGATGTCAAGTTTGAGGATGTAATCCTTGTATTTGCATGAACAAGTTATGTGTTTACTATAGTGACAATGAAGACATTGTATTCAAGTATCTCGAGACAAGTGGCAAGGGAAATAAACAATGTTGATCAGCCTCATGGCCTTGGTGGAGTTGTATAGCCACCATTTGTGGATAGTGAAGCTCCATGGTCATCCTTGTTGAAGTTGGATGGTGGTCATCCTTGTTGTAGCTAGATGGTGGCCATCATTGTTGAAGAAAGATGGTGGTCATCGTTGTCGTAGCATGATGATGTTGCCTTGTCATAGCAAGGTGCTACCTTGTAGTAAGGTGATTCCTTGATCACTTGTGCTCCGGCCTAGGTATTGGATGTAGTTCTCTCAATTTGTGTTATGAGTTTGGTCTGAGCCTTAGTGATTCATTTATGTGTGTATATGCATGTGTTGATTGCAACCAATGAGAGTCAATCTTAAATGGGTTGACTAGTTGATGCCACAATTGTAATTGGGTTGGCCAAGAATTTGGCATACAAGTAATGATTTTTTTGAGGGTTGTGCACCTTGCCAACACTCTTGTGAAGCTAAATACCATGTTGTGAGGGTGGTTGGGTGGGAAAGTAGGCCTAATACTTAGGTTCCCCTTTGATAAAAGCTACCCACACCTCGACAATGAAAACTTGATAATATTTGATTTCTGTATCTAATTCCTTCTCCTTATGTATATATACAAACATCTAGGATTGTTTGTATCTATGATATGGTATTAGTTGTACTATTGAGCTTGTAGCAAGTAGGATTGATTATTTGGTAAATCTTTGGATTGACCTTGCTTTAGTATGCATGTAGGCCTAACAAGATAAATGAAATAGAAGACTATACTAAGCTCTTCAAGAGATCATATTAGGATGGCACATTTCTAGAGAAGTATGGACAATTTTCAAATTCTTGTGTCACAACTTAGGATGTAACCTGTTGACGGGTGTTTTATGACTGCACCAACACAGAATAAATTTTCCAACGGATACTCTATCCTCTCTGGATCAAAGTGTCTCGCATGCTAAGATTGCGTGAAAGATCATGCGCTCAACTCCAAGGTTCCTTATGCAAGGGGATAGCCTCAGTTGGTTCGATGTGAATATGTTGGGTATTCCTAGGGGACTTACGCAATTGTTCAACCTTTGAAGCAGATGAAAGATTTGGCTATAACGCTCTGATTCCTAGACTAACTGGGAAAATGCTGAATTTAAAAAAGGATAAGGGTAGGGATTCTATTGTCTACTCCTAAAGGTGGAATACGAGGATCAACTTTAACAAGCTTCGAACCAGACTTTGCTTCGCCTCCCTTCAGACAACTTCTACAAAATTGGTGCAATCTTCAAAGGATGAGAAAGGTGTTCAAATTATGACACAACATGCACATACCATCACAACGATGCATATGGACATATGAATCACAATCGAAGTTAAGTGCCAATACTCCAGTTGAC
Source organism: Sequoiadendron giganteum (assembly GCA_007115665.2). Taxonomy (NCBI): domain Eukaryota; kingdom Viridiplantae; phylum Streptophyta; class Pinopsida; order Cupressales; family Cupressaceae; genus Sequoiadendron; species Sequoiadendron giganteum. The sequence continues at coordinate 44,134,214 of CM021102.1, read as the reverse complement.
CACGCAGGGCGAACTCACCGTCAGCGAGCCCGCTAGTGGTATGGATGAAAAAAGACTTGCTCAAATCAAATGCCGCATTCCACAATTACCAACTATTTGCATAAAATAAAATCTACTTTACTCTATCTACTTGAATTGGAAAGATGAAAAAGCCTTGTCAACTGCTCACAATGAAAGAGGGAATCACCAATCAATGAAATTCTTTGTATTATGAGAGTTCTCCACAACAACTTCTTACAAAAAACTTTCAAAGGGAAATCTTTTCTTTACTTTTCAAACTAAGCTAACTTCTAACTATTCACTAAATGCCTTGTACTCTCTAGCTCAACTCTATCTTTGGTTTTTTTGTTTGACTCTCTTACAAATGAGGGGGGATACCCCTTTTATATCAAGCCCAGTCCAGTGGACGACTTAGATTCAAATACAATGAAAGACTCAGATTGAGCCACATATGCCCTGATTAGGGTCTTAACCCTAAAAACCGCCACTGAGAGGACTGGGGCAATGAATGCACCGGAGATTCTCCACTCCTTTGTAGGAACCACTACCAACAATCAATGCACATCATCCCCTTCCAAAAGATCATCATCCAGAAGGGTGTTTCCTTTCTCCTTTTCCCTGACTGCAAAATTAATGAACCTGGATAACACAACTTCAACTTCTCGATCTGAAATGGGAAGGATATGATCCAGCTGAAATTCCAGCACTGTAACTGTTTTCCCATGCCGGGCACAAGATTTCTTCTAGGCAACTAGAGCATCCTGGGTATTCTGAATAATGCTGGAGAAGGTGGAGGTGTTCTCGAAATCATCCTGGACAAAGGCATTCACCTCCGAAAAGAATGGTGCCAATCTACTCTTCAAGCCATCCGCAGTCACCTCCTCAGAAGTCAACCTCCTGGCAAAGATAGCCTCCAACGTATTGAGGACTCCATCAAAAATATTTGTCATGGCCTTTCTAACCCTGACCGAATTTGTCTGTGATGCATCATAGAATCCTCGGCCTGTGACCACCGAAGAGTACTAGCCAACGAAGTCATATCTATCACCTTCCTGAATCATGCCTCCCTTAACCAAAGTTTGTAGAGGTGTGTGCATCAAAGCTCCTAGGCGAAGAACAACTTTCGTCTGATAGATACGAGCCTCACCCCAAGCTTGATTCACTGCCTCCATCCTTGTCGTAATGTCAGAGGCTTGCTGATAGGCATGTGCAAGATCCTCCATAAAATTTTCTATCTCAACACGAACATTGGCAACCCATTTATCTGCCTCTTGTGCCATTCTTTTCAAATCTTCAAGACCACTGATTGACTCCCTAGGAAGCTCGTCTGGGAGCTCAATCGCCGGATTTTCTTGCCCACAAGGATGGGACAAGTTTTGTACATAGCCAATTAGTGTTTTGTGCTCCACCTTCAATCTTTTTTATTTGCCCTCGATACGGAGCAATCTGTCCTTAAGTGCCCGATATGAATTGTCACACTCCTCAACTACTTGTGCTCTAGTAGGGCGGCCAAGTTCCATAGTAGTGATCATGTAATTCTTCGGAACAGCCTCATCCCGATCTTTTTCTATCCTAGGCACAACCACATGCAATGTCCGAGAGCCATCCTCATCAGTTGAAATTTTAGAGAACTTTCTGGCCTTCTTCTTTGTTGGAGGTGCACTGATCCTACTCAACAATTCTTCCATCTCAGCTACTGGATCAGTCTCATCAACAAGATCATGTCTCATCTTGTCCCTTAGCCATTCTGGCACTTCCTGCTGTAAGTTAGAAATAACGGAGGGTTGCTCAACTCTGGCCTCTACCTCATGAACTTCTTCTATGCCCTCGTGCTGACGATGCTCATCAATCTCCAAAGGCTCGGTATCTCCTGAGCTCTGGGTATCCTGATCCGAAGTAGCATCATCCTCAAGAGTTGCCTCAATCTCATGCTGAAATTGAGTATCAGTGGCCGTTCCTTCCTCTGTCTCTTGCTGATTTTCCTCTCTAGGCATATTGATGCTTTGGCCCATTGATTCTCTGCGGGGTGGCTGACTTGCTTCTCGCAATACCTGTTCTTCATTCAATTTTTCTCTTTGATCAGCTAATAGTGACACCTCCTGCATACTCGGAGAATGTGCTTGTGATGGTGTATGTGTGGACTCTTCAATTCTTTGAGGCTCAGGCTGCATTGACTCTTTCCCTCGTGGCTCTGGAGCTTGAGCAACCTACCTTCTTTGCCTAGTAGCCGGTGATCTGTGATCTCCGATCAAATTGTAAGTAAGGGTAATTGATCTGCCCTTAAGTCGGCTCACATGCCTTTCCACCCAACTCCGTGTAAATGTCAAGACTGGGATGCAGAGTGTATCCAAGTCTGTAATCTCTGGCTTTGACCAATCTGGGAGTGGGAGTGGCATATCCCTCACTGTTTCATAATCATCCTGTATCACATTTATATCCTCCTCAATCTGGTCTGGCACTGGGACAATCTCGCATTCCCTAATCAACCCCAACAGTATCCATGAAAACATCCTCTTCCTAACTTCAGCCTCATCCACTGCACTCGCCCAGAAGTCTTCAATCTGTGCCTTATGCTTGAACTCCTCAAACAATATCCATCTGATGTTCCTGTGGGGATCATAGTGTTGTCTGCTGGTATGGTAGGAGAGGTGGAAGAACTGAAACTCGTTTTCTGCTTCCCTAGCTACTTGTAGTGATGGACAAATTTCATCCGAATTCCCCATGGTAATAGGGAATTCAAGTCCACCCTTCTTCTTCTTTTGAATCTTATTATAGGCAATGAGTTGCCTTGATACTTCCATCATCACAATCCTGTTTGTGGGATACTGGGGAAATCTATATGGGTAAGAGGAAAATCCTTGCAGCCTAATATAGGTAAACTTCGGAAATTGAATAAACCAACATCCGAATTTTTCGATCAGCTCTTGCGCCTCTTTGGATATTCTGTGATGAGTCCTCTGCTGCAAGGTCCTCGTTATATGCATTGTGAAGGCATCATCGACCCTCTTGTAATTGGAGGTGCTTGTCAAATATAACTACAGACAAGCCTCATGTATTTTAAACTGCTGAGAGCCACACCCAATTGGCTCTTTATACGATATCCCTCTATATTTTGTCATTTGGGCCAGCATGTAGACAATATAAGAGCTCATATAGAGTGTTTTCGTTCTCCTTAGACTCTGGAGTTGCTCATGTAGATTATCACTGATCATCAGTGCCCAGTCCACGTACTCTTTGCCTTCCAGCACAAGGTTGATATAGTAAAACATAAGATGAACGCTTGGTGGCACCCTCCAACTCTGCTCAACATCATGATTAAGTCACAAAATTCCTGCCTCAAGTCCTCTGAAATTATCTGCTTCAACACCTTCATGCGAGTTGGCTTAGGCTTGTTCATCCACTTGGAATTTATCAAGTCAGCACATCGATCGAATGTGGATTAGTACATTCTTTCAGCCCTCTCCCTCGTTTTGTAAATCATCTTTTTCGTGAGTTGGGATTCCAAATGCCTCCCCAATTGCTTCAGGCATAAGATTGGCCAACAACTTGCCATCCGGTGAAATGATAGTCCTCCGCTCCGTGTTGTAGCAATTGGCACATTCCATGATCAACTCTGGGCACCGGATTGTTGGTGGATAACCAGCAGTTGCATAAAGTCCACTCCTAACAATGTTGTGCGAAGTGACCGATGGATGGTGACCTCCTGTTCCCATTATTCTCCTTTTGAAAGTCTCCAAGTTGAATGAGCCAAGATTTGTGTCACTTAACTTGCCCAAATTCGAAGAAAACTTTGACTCTGGCAGGAAGGATTTTCTCAACTTCTTTATTACAGCCTGCCTTGATGTGCTCGCTCTGCTGGACTCAACATGATTTCCTTTTCCTGCAGCTCTTCTGCTTGTTTTAGCCATTCTGCAAAAATAAAAGGTAGTCATTAGAAAATAAGATTTAGAAAAATAATACCACCTTGAGAGTGCCAGAAGATTTTCGAAAATAAAAAGGTTGCAACACTTAGACATTTTCAACTACAAACCTCAATGCCTTGCTCAACACTCAGAAGTTTCTACTTGTAGCAACACACCCCCAACACTTAGAAATATTTGCTTGCAGCAACTCACTTTCAACAACTTGAAACTTCTCTTAAATTCGTACCTTTCAGTAACTTAACTCTTCTCAAATTCGTACACCTCAGCAACTTGAGAAGTTTATCCTTTGCAAACTCACACTTTCAGCAACTCAAACTCCTCTTCTCAAATCCGTACTTTCAGCCTTTGAGAATGTTTTGCATTCAGCAACTGGTGAGGAATATGAAAAGAATTTGAATTCTTATAGCTAGGTCGAATTCTAGAAGAGGCTAATCTTAGCAAATTTTTGAATTTCCTTTTTCCCTCCTCTGCCAACCGCAACACTTGTCACTTGGAGCATCGGAATATTTGACTTCTAGAACCTTGAAAATTCATCACTCCTGCACAGGCGTGCTTCATCATGTTGGCATTTTAAAATATTAAATCCAGTATTCTCCATAAACGATTTCATTTCAACTGCATAAGGAATTTTATTTCACGTCCGCTCCGGCAAAATTACTCCAGTCTTCCAGTTCAATTCTCAAGCTAAGGCATTTTGTAAAAACATTCATCTCATTTGCCTTAGAGAAATTTTAATTTCGCCTAGGAAATTCATTAAAACAGGCGTCGGGCAAAAATATCTGTCAAAACGATACGAGCGAGGTGTGGAACAAGTTTAAATCAACTCCCAGTGGGAAATGTCCAATACCCAGAAGAAATTTCCCCTTAGAACTCATCGTTTCCATGTGTGTCTCGACGAAGGGGTACGTTTAATTTTTATTATTTTTGAAAAAATAATAAAATTTGCTAAGGTTTATTCACTTTTAATTTGGACGCATTCCACACCTGCAGTCTTCACTTCATGCTTTGGCATTTTTCCTTGATTCTCTGAAGAATTTCCCTTCTACACCCGGACGCATATCACTTTGCACTTGAAAATTTTGACATCACCTCTTCCTTTAGGCATATTTTAATTTCACCTTTGAAAATGCCTTAGGAAAAATTAAATTTTTGTTAATCTTACCCTTGAAGGGTGCATTTCCACGTATCAACTTCCATTTCAAATCTTAGATATTTCCACGCCTTGGCAATCTTATCATATTTCCTCCACAGACAAGGGCACATATTCATGTGTTAACTTCCACCTAAGGGCGCATATGAGGTGGTGTGAAGGAAATCCGCCAACACTTAGAAACTTTCAATATCTCCCCTTTCTACCTCTTGGGCGCATTTTACCTAGGCTGCTTCCACTCTTTGCTTTGAGGGCGCATTTCACCCTATGAGGAGGAACTCTTTCGTGCCTTAGAAAATTCTTGCAACCTTGCCCACACCTTGGGCGCATTTGAGGTATGCTAGAGGAAGTTGTGGGCGCATTTAGCATGTGGGACTTCTAAGTAGGGGCGCATTTAGGGGGGGTGGGAAGGAATTCCCACGCCTTAGCATTTCTTTCCCTTTTGGCCTTCCCTTTCTTGGCACATTTAGCATAGTGTGAAGGACTTTGAGGGCGCATTTCACCTAGTGTGGAGGAATTTCAATCAAGCTTGGGCGCATTTCACCCTATGAGGAGGAATTTTTATACTTAGCATTTTTTTTTTTTATATCTAGTTCCTCTCATACCTTGGGCGCAATTCACCCCATGAGGAGGAACTTGCTTGTGCCTTGGGCGCATTTCCCCTAGTCAACTTCCGTTTTCAACCTTGTGGGCGCATTTGACACATGCTACTTCCATATGAGGGCGCATTTAGGGGGGTGGGAAGGAATTCCCACACCTTAGCATTTCTTCAAGGCCTTCTCCATTGACTTGTTAGCTGGGCGCATCTGGAGGTATGAAGTGGAATTTTCAACACTTAGCAAGTTTCATCAGGCAGCCTCCACTCTTGGGCGTATTTCTAATATCCTCCTTCCAGTTTGCACTTAGAAATTTTCAACATCTTAGCCATGCCTTGCCCTTCTATTTTTAGTAAATTTGGAGAAGTGTGGATCCTCAAGGCTTTTCCTCTGTTTCGAATCTGGAACTAGTGTGATATGCTCCTTGTGGCCTTGCTACTTTGTTTATACCTATTGCTCGAGCTCATCTGCTATTTTTAGCAAACCCTAAAATTGATTGACCTCTGCAACTTCGTTTGACCTGAAATTTGCTCCATATGATCTTGATGTTTTAAGTGACCTGTTCATGTCTACCCTCGGCAAAAACATTCTATTTTTAGCCATGAAGTGACTTACTAAAAATAGTAAGTATTCCGATTTCGTTCAAATTTTGCTCGTAGGTCACCTGAAAGATGCTGATCATGATGGGGTACTTTATTTTGACAATTTCTATGTTTCACCCCCTATTTTTAGGCATAACAGTGGAAACTCTAATTTGACTTGCATGTACCTTGAACGGTTTCCGTTTGACTTGATTTTTGTTGCATTTCGTTTTGTTTGCTGAACTGAAGTGTCGGAGAGCTGCTGGAGTGAACCTGCTATTTATAGTAAATGCCTAGAAAGCGATCAATTTGATGTCAGATGAGTTTGCATGTCACAGTGCCCGAGGGATCTCAAAAAACCCAAAAAACCCAGAAAACTGGTCTGCATGCGTGCACTGGCTAAAAATAGTAAGTTCTTGAAAAATGATCCATTCTGTTTGCAAGTCATATCATTGCGAAGCTCTCGCAAAACCCATGAGGAATATCCTAACATGCACTGAAAAGCTCTGCATGCAAACCCTAAAAATAGCCTTTGAAGGCTGAATTGCTGAAAGTCATCATCTTGATTTGCATGTTGCATCATTGTGAAGGTTTTGAAAAACCCATAAATATTCTCCAAACATGCATTGGAAAATCATACATGTGAACCCTGAAAATGGCTCCTAAAGCCGGAACTGCTAAAAATAGCAAGTTGTCAAAATCTATTCAAATTTTATGTGCAAGCACCTTAAAGTTACTTGGATGTGCTAAAGCAGTCAGAATCCTAAAATTTTGAGGAGAAGACCTCAAATTAGGTACTTACTAAAAGTAGTAGGTTGTTAGATTTCAGTGAAAATTTAGTGGGATCCTGCCTTGAGCCTTCTAATTGTACTTTTGCGCTTAGATTTTACCTTGATAACCTTATTTGACCTCAAACAAGCTTGAAGGATGAAAAACCCCAATTTCATAGACTTAGCCAACATTTCAACCTAGGTCAAACAACGGGACGTCCCCGAAAGGACAGAAAGACCAGAGAGAGAGAGAGAGGTAAAACCAAAGCCAAAAGACCAGAATGGAGCAAAAAATTAGGGGGTCCCCATCTTGAATGGGGTGATGTGTGAAAAAGGTCACAACATAACTGTAATGAGATATTTAGGAAATTGAGTTAGTTGGCCAAGAGAAACTATCTAAGAATTGTTGATATTAGAATTCATTATAATCCTACCTGTTGACGTGTGTTTTATGACAACACCAACACAGAATAAAAATGTCCAACGGCCACTCTATTCTCTCTTAATCAAAGTGTTCCGCATGCTAAGATTGCGTGAAAGTTCATGCGTTCGACTCCAAGGTTCCTTTAATGCGAATAGACTCAGTTGGTTGATGTGAATATGCTGGGTATTCCAAGGGGACTTACGTAATTGTTCAACTTTATATGTTCAAGCAAGTGGAGGATTTTGACTATGATGCTTTAGTATTTGAATGGATCGGGAAATGCTGAATTTAAAGGAGGTAAGGATAGGAATTCTACAATCTACTTCTACGGGTGGAATGTAAGGATCAGCTTAGACAATCTTCAAACCAAACTTCGTTTCATCTCCCCTTTGGACAACTCTGACAAAGTTGGTGCAATCTTCAAAGGATGGGTGAGATGTTCAGATTGAGATTCACCATGTGCACCCCTTCACAACGAATCAAGTGGGCACACTAAACACAATCGAAGTTAAGTGCTGAGATTCCAGTTGACCACGCAGGAGCAGACTTACTGTCAGCAAGTCCGCCCGCCAGTGGTATGGATATGGGAAGATATGCCCAAACTAATGTCACATTCCACAATTAACTCTACTTGCATGAAAACAAATCTACTTTACTTTACTCTATTCGAATTGGAAAGACGAAAAGATCTCGTCAACTGCCCACAACACAAAATGAAGTCACCAATCAATGAAATCCTTATATCATGAGAGTCTTACACAACAATCTTTTGCAAAAACTTTCAAAGGCAAAGTCTTTCTTTCCTTTCCAACTAAGCTAACTCCTAGCTCTACTTTAACTTCTATCAATCTCTATCTCTGTCTAGCTCTAATCTATCTCTGATTCTGATCCTAACTGTTTACAAATGAGGGGGGATGCCCCTTTTATAATGAGTCCAATTAGTGGACGGTTCAGATCTGATTACAATAAAGGGCTCAGATTGAGCCACCTATGCCCTAATTAGGGTTTCTGCCCTAAAAACCGCCACCGAGAGGAGTGGGGCAATGAATGCGCCCTCCACTCCTCATCAATGCACTACACCCTACCATCAATGCACGTCGTCTCCCGAGCTCTGGGCATCCTGATCTGAAGTAGCATCACCCTCGAGAGCTGCCTCAATTTCCTGCTGAAATTGAGTATCAGTAACCGTCCCCTCATCTGTCTCTTGCTGATTTTCCTGCTGATGTTCTTCTTGGGGCATGTTGATGCTTTGACCCACTGATTCTCTACGAGGTGGCTGACTCGCCACTTGCAGTGTTTGCTCTACATCCAATCTCTCCCTCTGATCAACAAACAAAGACACCTCCTATAAGCTTGGAGAATGTGTCCGAGATGGCGTATGCATGGACTCCTCAACTACCATTGGCTCAGGTCGAACTGGCTCCTTTCCTCGAGGCTCTGGAGTTGGATTACTCCGTCTCCTCTGATTAGTTGTCTGCAATCTGTTGTCTCCCATCAAATTGTAGGTAAGGGGAATTGACCTTCCCCTGAGTTGGTTGACGTGCCTCTCTACCCAACTCCGTGTAAATGTCAAGACTGGGATACAAAGTGTATCAAAGTCAGTGATCTCTGGCTCAGACCAATCTGGGAGAGGTAAAGGTGTATCTCTTACTGTCTCGTAGTCAGCCTGTACTACGTTTATATCCTCCTCAATCTGATCTGGCACTGGGATGATCTCACACTCTCTGACCATCACCAATGGTATCCGAGAGAACATCCTCCTTCTGACTTCGATCTCATCCACTGCACTTGCCCAAAAGTCTTCGATTTGCACCTTGTGCCTGAACTCTTCTGTCAATATCCACCTGATGTTTCTGTGGGGATCGTAGTAGTGCTTGCTGGTGTGATAGGAAAGGTGGAAGAATTGGAGCTCCGCTTCTGCCTCTCTTGCTGCTTGCAGCGATGGGCAGATTTCATCCGAATTTCCCATAGTAATCGGGAATCCGAGTCCACCTTTCTCCTTCTTCTTCTGAATCTTATCATAGGCAATTAGTTGCCTAGATACTTCCATCATCACTATCCTGTTTGTGGGATACCACGGCAATCTGTATGGATAGGAGGAAAATCCTTGCAGCCTTATGTAGGTGAATTTTGGAAATTGGATAAACCAACATCCGAATTTCTCAATCATTTCCTGTGCTTCCCTTGATATTCTGTGGTGGGTTCTCTGCTGCAAGGTCCTCGTGATATGCATTGTAAAGGCGTCATTGACCCTCTTGTAATTGGTTGTGCTTGTCAGATGCAACTGTGGACAAGCTTCATATATTTTAAACTGATGGGATCCGCAACCAATTGGTTCCTTGTAAGAGATCCCTCTATATCTCGTCATGCGAGCCAGCATATAAACCAGGTAGGAGCCCATGTAAAATGTCCTCGTTCTCCTCACGCCACGAAGTTGCTCATGTATGTTATCACTGATCATCAGTGCCCAATCCATGTAATCCTTTCCCTCCAACACTAAGTTGGCAAAATAGAACATCCAAGGTTCAAAGATGAGCGCTTGGGGGCATCCTCCAACTCTGCTCAGCATCATAATGAGATCACCGAACTCCTGTCTCAAGTCCTCTGAGACTATCTGCTTGGGCAATTTAGTGCAAGTTGGTTTGGGTTTAATCATCCACCTAGTATTTATCAAATCAGCACACCGGTCTGTGGTGGATGAGTACATCTTTCCAGCTCTCTCTTTCGTCTTGCAGATCATCTTCTCATGAATTGGAATCTCGAATGCCTCTCCGATTGCTTCAGGTGTTAGGTTAGCCAACACCTTGCCATTTGGCGAAGTGACTGTTCTTTGTTCTGCATTGTAGTGGTAGGCGCACTCCATGATGAGCTCTGGACATCGGATAGCTGGCGAAAAGTTGGCAGCTGCATACAATCCACTTCTGACAATACTGTGTGAAGTCACCGACGGGTGATGGCCTCCAGTCCCCAATATCCTTCTTCTGAATGCTTCCATGTTGAATGAGCCCAAGTTTGTGTCAGCTAGCCTGCCGAGCTTTGATGAAAATTTGGATTCTGGCAAGAATGACTTGCCCAATTTCTTGATCACAGCCTGTCTGGACTCAGTGTGGTTGTTTCTGCCTGCAGCTTTTCTGCTTGATTCGGCCATTCTGCAAAAAGGCAAGAGAGTCATTTAGAAAACAAGATTTT
>CM021102.1:43894519-44123481 GCA_007115665.2 Sequoiadendron giganteum | reverse complement strand
TACATCAACATATGGATATGAGTTTTTCAATTTTCACTTTAAACTTTTACAGTTTTACTCATATCCATATGCTGATGCAGCTGCACAATGACAATCCACACACATCAGAAAACTGTAAACATGCTGGTGTTGTCTATATCAGATTTAATATTAAAATTTAAAACTTCATTCTTAATAATTTATTGCAGATATTCCACTATAAAAGTACTTTGAAGTTTGAGACTTTCGATCATAGTTTGCAAATGGGCAAGTAATCTCTTATTCTATGTAGATGAACAAAATTTGTGTGTATGTGTGTGGATTGTCATTGTGCAGCTACATCAGCATATGGATATGAGTTTTTCACTTTAAACTTTTACAGTTTTACTCATATCCATATGTTGATGCAGCTGCACAATGACAATCCAGATTCCACACACATCAGAAAAACTGAAAACATGCTGGTGTTGTCTATATCAGATTTAATATTTATTATTATTTTAATTTTTAAATGTAAAATTTCATATATTATTCTATTATTATAAATTAATAATACCATGGGAAAATTGTAAATAATAATATCATTTTTGACATCAAATTTATGATTTATTGTAATTTGTTATTTTAAAACTAAAATTTCATATATTATTTTATTATAAATTATTATAATATCATGGCAAATAATAATATAAAAAGATATTATTATTTGTCATGATATTATAATTTATAATAAAATAATATATGGAATTTTAATTTTAAAATAATAATAAATTATTAAATATGATGTACAAAAGTGAATATTTTATCATTATGAATATTAAAAATTAAGACTCCCACGATATTATTATAAATTTATAATAAAATAATATATGAAATTTTGAAATTTTAATTTTAGAATAATAATAAATATTAAATTGATGTAGAAAAATAAAAAAATTTAATATTTTTATTATTTTATACATAAACGCTTGGAAGCATATATATAAAATAATAAAAATATTAAATCATTTCCAGGCATATGTTCATTTAATATTATCATTTTTTCAAACATATACTATGAAGTATGAAGTATGAAGTATGAAGTTTTAAATTTTAATATTCAAGCATATGTTCATTTAATATTAGCATATGTTTGAAAAAATGATAATAGTAAATACCCACGACCTGGCACAGGCGCCGCACAGCCAATGCGAACAGGAACTAACCTGGAAATCGCGCAGACTCCAAGTCGCGCAGCCACCACTACAAATCGTGGAAATAAATCACGCAGCCAACACTGCAAATCGTGGAAAATGAAAAGGGTAAATGTAAACTGCAAATCGTGGAAATAAATCACGTAGCCGACATTGCAAATCGCGGAAAATGAAATGAACGCATCCAAAACGCGAAAAAAATGTGTAAAAAATCCCGCTAAAAGGTAAAAACGACTTGAAAAACGTGTCAAAAACGTGTTACGTTTTCTGTGCCGATTATTTTGCGAGCAAACAGAGATTAATTCCATGAAAATGGAAAAACAGAAAAATCCCTGCTTAGGGTTTCCTCGCGAGTAAAAGTCACATTTACTACCAAACAAAAACATGCGACATGGTTCGGCTGCATTAATCGCCGAAAGGGCGTATACAGAGTCTAACGCTGAGGACTCCATCAAAAATATTTGTCATGGCCTTTCTAACCCTGACCGAATTTGTCTGTGATGCATCATAGAATCCTCGGCCTGTGACCACCGAAGAGTACTAGCCAACGAAGTCATATCTATCACCTTCCTGAATCATGCCTCCCTTAACCAAAGTTTGTAGAGGTGTGTGCATCAAAGCTCCTAGGCGAAGAACAACTTTCGTCTGATAGATACGAGCCTCACCCCAAGCTTGATTCACTGCCTCCATCCTTGTCGTAATGTCAGAGGCTTGCTGATAGGCATGTGCAAGATCCTCCATAAAATTTTCTATCTCAACACGAACATTGGCAACCCATTTATCTGCCTCTTGTGCCATTCTTTTCAAATCTTCAAGACCACTGATTGACTCCCTAGGAAGCTCGTCTGGGAGCTCAATCGCCGGATTTTCTTGCCCACAAGGATGGGACAAGTTTTGTACATAGCCAATTAGTGTTTTGTGCTCCACCTTCAATCTTTTTTATTTGCCCTCGATACGGAGCAATCTGTCCTTAAGTGCCCGATATGAATTGTCACACTCCTCAACTACTTGTGCTCTAGTAGGGCGGCCAAGTTCCATAGTAGTGATCATGTAATTCTTCGGAACAGCCTCATCCCGATCTTTTTCTATCCTAGGCACAACCACATGCAATGTCCGAGAGCCATCCTCATCAGTTGAAATTTTAGAGAACTTTCTGGCCTTCTTCTTTGTTGGAGGTGCACTGATCCTACTCAACAATTCTTCCATCTCAGCTACTGGATCAGTCTCATCAACAAGATCATGTCTCATCTTCTCATCTTGTCCCTTAGCCATTCTGGCACTTCCTGCTGTAAGTTAGAAATAACGGAGGGTTGCTCAACTCTGGCCTCTACCTCATGAACTTCTTCTATGCCCTCGTGCTGACGATGCTCATCAATCTCCAAAGGCTCGGTATCTCCTGAGCTCTGGGTATCCTGATCCGAAGTAGCATCATCCTCAAGAGTTGCCTCAATCTCATGCTGAAATTGAGTATCAGTGGCCGTTCCTTCCTCTGTCTCTTGCTGATTTTCCTCTCTAGGCATATTGATGCTTTGGCCCATTGATTCTCTGCGGGGTGGCTGACTTGCTTCTCGCAATACCTGTTCTTCATTCAATTTTTCTCTTTGATCAGCTAATAGTGACACCTCCTGCATACTCGGAGAATGTGCTTGTGATGGTGTATGTGTGGACTCTTCAATTCTTTGAGGCTCAGGCTGCATTGACTCTTTCCCTCGTGGCTCTGGAGCTTGAGCAACCTACCTTCTTTGCCTAGTAGCCGGTGATCTGTGATCTCCGATCAAATTGTAAGTAAGGGTAATTGATCTGCCCTTAAGTCGGCTCACATGCCTTTCCACCCAACTCCGTGTAAATGTCAAGACTGGGATGCAGAGTGTATCCAAGTCTGTAATCTCTGGCTTTGACCAATCTGGGAGTGGGAGTGGCATATCCCTCACTGTTTCATAATCATCCTGTATCACATTTATATCCTCCTCAATCTGGTCTGGCACTGGGACAATCTCGCATTCCCTAATCAACCCCAACAGTATCCATGAAAACATCCTCTTCCTAACTTCAGCCTCATCCACTGCACTCGCCCAGAAGTCTTCAATCTGTGCCTTATGCTTGAACTCCTCAAACAATATCCATCTGATGTTCCTGTGGGGATCATAGTGTTGTCTGCTGGTATGGTAGGAGAGGTGGAAGAACTGAAACTCGTTTTCTGCTTCCCTAGCTACTTGTAGTGATGGACAAATTTCATCCGAATTCCCCATGGTAATAGGGAATTCAAGTCCACCCTTCTTCTTCTTTTGAATCTTATTATAGGCAATGAGTTGCCTTGATACTTCCATCATCACAATCCTGTTTGTGGGATACTGGGGAAATCTATATGGGTAAGAGGAAAATCCTTGCAGCCTAATATAGGTAAACTTCGGAAATTGAATAAACCAACATCCGAATTTTTCGATCAGCTCTTGCGCCTCTTTGGATATTCTGTGATGAGTCCTCTGCTGCAAGGTCCTCGTTATATGCATTGTGAAGGCATCATCGACCCTCTTGTAATTGGAGGTGCTTGTCAAATATAACTACAGACAAGCCTCATGTATTTTAAACTGCTGAGAGCCACACCCAATTGGCTCTTTATACGATATCCCTCTATATTTTGTCATTTGGGCCAGCATGTAGACAATATAAGAGCTCATATAGAGTGTTTTCGTTCTCCTTAGACTCTGGAGTTGCTCATGTAGATTATCACTGATCATCAGTGCCCAGTCCACGTACTCTTTGCCTTCCAGCACAAGGTTGATATAGTAAAACATAAGATGAACGCTTGGTGGCACCCTCCAACTCTGCTCAACATCATGATTAAGTCACAAAATTCCTGCCTCAAGTCCTCTGAAATTATCTGCTTCAACACCTTCATGCGAGTTGGCTTAGGCTTGTTCATCCACTTGGAATTTATCAAGTCAGCACATCGATCGAATGTGGATTAGTACATTCTTTCAGCCCTCTCCCTCGTTTTGTAAATCATCTTTTTCGTGAGTTGGGATTCCAAATGCCTCCCCAATTGCTTCAGGCATAAGATTGGCCAACAACTTGCCATCCGGTGAAATGATAGTCCTCCGCTCCGTGTTGTAGCAATTGGCACATTCCATGATCAACTCTGGGCACCGGATTGTTGGTGGATAACCAGCAGTTGCATAAAGTCCACTCCTAACAATGTTGTGCGAAGTGACCGATGGATGGTGACCTCCTGTTCCCATTATTCTCCTTTTGAAAGTCTCCAAGTTGAATGAGCCAAGATTTGTGTCACTTAACTTGCCCAAATTCGAAGAAAACTTTGACTCTGGCAGGAAGGATTTTCTCAACTTCTTTATTACAGCCTGCCTTGATGTGCTCGCTCTGCTGGACTCAACATGATTTCCTTTTCCTGCAGCTCTTCTGCTTGTTTTAGCCATTCTGCAAAAATAAAAGGTAGTCATTAGAAAATAAGATTTAGAAAAATAATACCACCTTGAGAGTGCCAGAAGATTTTCGAAAATAAAAAGGTTGCAACACTTAGACATTTTCAACTACAAACCTCAATGCCTTGCTCAACACTCAGAAGTTTCTACTTGTAGCAACACACCCCCAACACTTAGAAATATTTGCTTGCAGCAACTCACTTTCAACAACTTGAAACTTCTCTTAAATTCGTACCTTTCAGTAACTTAACTCTTCTCAAATTCGTACACCTCAGCAACTTGAGAAGTTTATCCTTTGCAAACTCACACTTTCAGCAACTCAAACTCCTCTTCTCAAATCCGTACTTTCAGCCTTTGAGAATGTTTTGCATTCAGCAACTGGTGAGGAATATGAAAAGAATTTGAATTCTTATAGCTAGGTCGAATTCTAGAAGAGGCTAATCTTAGCAAATTTTTGAATTTCCTTTTTCCCTCCTCTGCCAACCGCAACACTTGTCACTTGGAGCATCGGAATATTTGACTTCTAGAACCTTGAAAATTCATCACTCCTGCACAGGCGTGCTTCATCATGTTGGCATTTTAAAATATTAAATCCAGTATTCTCCATAAACGATTTCATTTCAACTGCATAAGGAATTTTATTTCACGTCCGCTCCGGCAAAATTACTCCAGTCTTCCAGTTCAATTCTCAAGCTAAGGCATTTTGTAAAAACATTCATCTCATTTGCCTTAGAGAAATTTTAATTTCGCCTAGGAAATTCATTAAAACAGGCGTCGGGCAAAAATATCTGTCAAAACGATACGAGCGAGGTGTGGAACAAGTTTAAATCAACTCCCAGTGGGAAATGTCCAATACCCAGAAGAAATTTCCCCTTAGAACTCATCGTTTCCATGTGTGTCTCGACGAAGGGGTACGTTTAATTTTTATTATTTTTGAAAAAATAATAAAATTTGCTAAGGTTTATTCACTTTTAATTTGGACGCATTCCACACCTGCAGTCTTCACTTCATGCTTTGGCATTTTTCCTTGATTCTCTGAAGAATTTCCCTTCTACACCCGGACGCATATCACTTTGCACTTGAAAATTTTGACATCACCTCTTCCTTTAGGCATATTTTAATTTCACCTTTGAAAATGCCTTAGGAAAAATTAAATTTTTGTTAATCTTACCCTTGAAGGGTGCATTTCCACGTATCAACTTCCATTTCAAATCTTAGATATTTCCACGCCTTGGCAATCTTATCATATTTCCTCCACAGACAAGGGCACATATTCATGTGTTAACTTCCACCTAAGGGCGCATATGAGGTGGTGTGAAGGAAATCCGCCAACACTTAGAAACTTTCAATATCTCCCCTTTCTACCTCTTGGGCGCATTTTACCTAGGCTGCTTCCACTCTTTGCTTTGAGGGCGCATTTCACCCTATGAGGAGGAACTCTTTCGTGCCTTAGAAAATTCTTGCAACCTTGCCCACACCTTGGGCGCATTTGAGGTATGCTAGAGGAAGTTGTGGGCGCATTTAGCATGTGGGACTTCTAAGTAGGGGCGCATTTAGGGGGGGTGGGAAGGAATTCCCACGCCTTAGCATTTCTTTCCCTTTTGGCCTTCCCTTTCTTGGCACATTTAGCATAGTGTGAAGGACTTTGAGGGCGCATTTCACCTAGTGTGGAGGAATTTCAATCAAGCTTGGGCGCATTTCACCCTATGAGGAGGAATTTTTATACTTAGCATTTTTTTTTTTTATATCTAGTTCCTCTCATACCTTGGGCGCAATTCACCCCATGAGGAGGAACTTGCTTGTGCCTTGGGCGCATTTCCCCTAGTCAACTTCCGTTTTCAACCTTGTGGGCGCATTTGACACATGCTACTTCCATATGAGGGCGCATTTAGGGGGGTGGGAAGGAATTCCCACACCTTAGCATTTCTTCAAGGCCTTCTCCATTGACTTGTTAGCTGGGCGCATCTGGAGGTATGAAGTGGAATTTTCAACACTTAGCAAGTTTCATCAGGCAGCCTCCACTCTTGGGCGTATTTCTAATATCCTCCTTCCAGTTTGCACTTAGAAATTTTCAACATCTTAGCCATGCCTTGCCCTTCTATTTTTAGTAAATTTGGAGAAGTGTGGATCCTCAAGGCTTTTCCTCTGTTTCGAATCTGGAACTAGTGTGATATGCTCCTTGTGGCCTTGCTACTTTGTTTATACCTATTGCTCGAGCTCATCTGCTATTTTTAGCAAACCCTAAAATTGATTGACCTCTGCAACTTCGTTTGACCTGAAATTTGCTCCATATGATCTTGATGTTTTAAGTGACCTGTTCATGTCTACCCTCGGCAAAAACATTCTATTTTTAGCCATGAAGTGACTTACTAAAAATAGTAAGTATTCCGATTTCGTTCAAATTTTGCTCGTAGGTCACCTGAAAGATGCTGATCATGATGGGGTACTTTATTTTGACAATTTCTATGTTTCACCCCCTATTTTTAGGCATAACAGTGGAAACTCTAATTTGACTTGCATGTACCTTGAACGGTTTCCGTTTGACTTGATTTTTGTTGCATTTCGTTTTGTTTGCTGAACTGAAGTGTCGGAGAGCTGCTGGAGTGAACCTGCTATTTATAGTAAATGCCTAGAAAGCGATCAATTTGATGTCAGATGAGTTTGCATGTCACAGTGCCCGAGGGATCTCAAAAAACCCAAAAAACCCAGAAAACTGGTCTGCATGCGTGCACTGGCTAAAAATAGTAAGTTCTTGAAAAATGATCCATTCTGTTTGCAAGTCATATCATTGCGAAGCTCTCGCAAAACCCATGAGGAATATCCTAACATGCACTGAAAAGCTCTGCATGCAAACCCTAAAAATAGCCTTTGAAGGCTGAATTGCTGAAAGTCATCATCTTGATTTGCATGTTGCATCATTGTGAAGGTTTTGAAAAACCCATAAATATTCTCCAAACATGCATTGGAAAATCATACATGTGAACCCTGAAAATGGCTCCTAAAGCCGGAACTGCTAAAAATAGCAAGTTGTCAAAATCTATTCAAATTTTATGTGCAAGCACCTTAAAGTTACTTGGATGTGCTAAAGCAGTCAGAATCCTAAAATTTTGAGGAGAAGACCTCAAATTAGGTACTTACTAAAAGTAGTAGGTTGTTAGATTTCAGTGAAAATTTAGTGGGATCCTGCCTTGAGCCTTCTAATTGTACTTTTGCGCTTAGATTTTACCTTGATAACCTTATTTGACCTCAAACAAGCTTGAAGGATGAAAAACCCCAATTTCATAGACTTAGCCAACATTTCAACCTAGGTCAAACAACGGGACGTCCCCGAAAGGACAGAAAGACCAGAGAGAGAGAGAGAGGTAAAACCAAAGCCAAAAGACCAGAATGGAGCAAAAAATTAGGGGGTCCCCATCTTGAATGGGGTGATGTGTGAAAAAGGTCACAACATAACTGTAATGAGATATTTAGGAAATTGAGTTAGTTGGCCAAGAGAAACTATCTAAGAATTGTTGATATTAGAATTCATTATAATCCTACCTGTTGACGTGTGTTTTATGACAACACCAACACAGAATAAAAATGTCCAACGGCCACTCTATTCTCTCTTAATCAAAGTGTTCCGCATGCTAAGATTGCGTGAAAGTTCATGCGTTCGACTCCAAGGTTCCTTTAATGCGAATAGACTCAGTTGGTTGATGTGAATATGCTGGGTATTCCAAGGGGACTTACGTAATTGTTCAACTTTATATGTTCAAGCAAGTGGAGGATTTTGACTATGATGCTTTAGTATTTGAATGGATCGGGAAATGCTGAATTTAAAGGAGGTAAGGATAGGAATTCTACAATCTACTTCTACGGGTGGAATGTAAGGATCAGCTTAGACAATCTTCAAACCAAACTTCGTTTCATCTCCCCTTTGGACAACTCTGACAAAGTTGGTGCAATCTTCAAAGGATGGGTGAGATGTTCAGATTGAGATTCACCATGTGCACCCCTTCACAACGAATCAAGTGGGCACACTAAACACAATCGAAGTTAAGTGCTGAGATTCCAGTTGACCACGCAGGAGCAGACTTACTGTCAGCAAGTCCGCCCGCCAGTGGTATGGATATGGGAAGATATGCCCAAACTAATGTCACATTCCACAATTAACTCTACTTGCATGAAAACAAATCTACTTTACTTTACTCTATTCGAATTGGAAAGACGAAAAGATCTCGTCAACTGCCCACAACACAAAATGAAGTCACCAATCAATGAAATCCTTATATCATGAGAGTCTTACACAACAATCTTTTGCAAAAACTTTCAAAGGCAAAGTCTTTCTTTCCTTTCCAACTAAGCTAACTCCTAGCTCTACTTTAACTTCTATCAATCTCTATCTCTGTCTAGCTCTAATCTATCTCTGATTCTGATCCTAACTGTTTACAAATGAGGGGGGATGCCCCTTTTATAATGAGTCCAATTAGTGGACGGTTCAGATCTGATTACAATAAAGGGCTCAGATTGAGCCACCTATGCCCTAATTAGGGTTTCTGCCCTAAAAACCGCCACCGAGAGGAGTGGGGCAATGAATGCGCCCTCCACTCCTCATCAATGCACTACACCCTACCATCAATGCACGTCGTCTCCCGAGCTCTGGGCATCCTGATCTGAAGTAGCATCACCCTCGAGAGCTGCCTCAATTTCCTGCTGAAATTGAGTATCAGTAACCGTCCCCTCATCTGTCTCTTGCTGATTTTCCTGCTGATGTTCTTCTTGGGGCATGTTGATGCTTTGACCCACTGATTCTCTACGAGGTGGCTGACTCGCCACTTGCAGTGTTTGCTCTACATCCAATCTCTCCCTCTGATCAACAAACAAAGACACCTCCTATAAGCTTGGAGAATGTGTCCGAGATGGCGTATGCATGGACTCCTCAACTACCATTGGCTCAGGTCGAACTGGCTCCTTTCCTCGAGGCTCTGGAGTTGGATTACTCCGTCTCCTCTGATTAGTTGTCTGCAATCTGTTGTCTCCCATCAAATTGTAGGTAAGGGGAATTGACCTTCCCCTGAGTTGGTTGACGTGCCTCTCTACCCAACTCCGTGTAAATGTCAAGACTGGGATACAAAGTGTATCAAAGTCAGTGATCTCTGGCTCAGACCAATCTGGGAGAGGTAAAGGTGTATCTCTTACTGTCTCGTAGTCAGCCTGTACTACGTTTATATCCTCCTCAATCTGATCTGGCACTGGGATGATCTCACACTCTCTGACCATCACCAATGGTATCCGAGAGAACATCCTCCTTCTGACTTCGATCTCATCCACTGCACTTGCCCAAAAGTCTTCGATTTGCACCTTGTGCCTGAACTCTTCTGTCAATATCCACCTGATGTTTCTGTGGGGATCGTAGTAGTGCTTGCTGGTGTGATAGGAAAGGTGGAAGAATTGGAGCTCCGCTTCTGCCTCTCTTGCTGCTTGCAGCGATGGGCAGATTTCATCCGAATTTCCCATAGTAATCGGGAATCCGAGTCCACCTTTCTCCTTCTTCTTCTGAATCTTATCATAGGCAATTAGTTGCCTAGATACTTCCATCATCACTATCCTGTTTGTGGGATACCACGGCAATCTGTATGGATAGGAGGAAAATCCTTGCAGCCTTATGTAGGTGAATTTTGGAAATTGGATAAACCAACATCCGAATTTCTCAATCATTTCCTGTGCTTCCCTTGATATTCTGTGGTGGGTTCTCTGCTGCAAGGTCCTCGTGATATGCATTGTAAAGGCGTCATTGACCCTCTTGTAATTGGTTGTGCTTGTCAGATGCAACTGTGGACAAGCTTCATATATTTTAAACTGATGGGATCCGCAACCAATTGGTTCCTTGTAAGAGATCCCTCTATATCTCGTCATGCGAGCCAGCATATAAACCAGGTAGGAGCCCATGTAAAATGTCCTCGTTCTCCTCACGCCACGAAGTTGCTCATGTATGTTATCACTGATCATCAGTGCCCAATCCATGTAATCCTTTCCCTCCAACACTAAGTTGGCAAAATAGAACATCCAAGGTTCAAAGATGAGCGCTTGGGGGCATCCTCCAACTCTGCTCAGCATCATAATGAGATCACCGAACTCCTGTCTCAAGTCCTCTGAGACTATCTGCTTGGGCAATTTAGTGCAAGTTGGTTTGGGTTTAATCATCCACCTAGTATTTATCAAATCAGCACACCGGTCTGTGGTGGATGAGTACATCTTTCCAGCTCTCTCTTTCGTCTTGCAGATCATCTTCTCATGAATTGGAATCTCGAATGCCTCTCCGATTGCTTCAGGTGTTAGGTTAGCCAACACCTTGCCATTTGGCGAAGTGACTGTTCTTTGTTCTGCATTGTAGTGGTAGGCGCACTCCATGATGAGCTCTGGACATCGGATAGCTGGCGAAAAGTTGGCAGCTGCATACAATCCACTTCTGACAATACTGTGTGAAGTCACCGACGGGTGATGGCCTCCAGTCCCCAATATCCTTCTTCTGAATGCTTCCATGTTGAATGAGCCCAAGTTTGTGTCAGCTAGCCTGCCGAGCTTTGATGAAAATTTGGATTCTGGCAAGAATGACTTGCCCAATTTCTTGATCACAGCCTGTCTGGACTCAGTGTGGTTGTTTCTGCCTGCAGCTTTTCTGCTTGATTCGGCCATTCTGCAAAAAGGCAAGAGAGTCATTTAGAAAACAAGATTTTATAAAACAATATAATAACCATCATTGAGGCTGTCAGCAGATTTTTTCTTTTAAATGACAAAGGCTGCAACACTTCTTGATGTTTCCAACTGCAAACCTCAACTATCTTGTTTACTTCAGCTGTAAAATTTTCTGTATTTGCAGCAACTCTTGAGACTTCTTTCAAATTCGTACTTCTCTTCTAGAAGAAATGTACTTTCAGCAACTTGTAAATGTCTTCACGAATGTGAACTTTCAGCAACTGCAGCCCTCTTAACTTCAGATTTCTCAGCAATCGGATGAAACTTCTTCACAAAGTCGAACCTTCTCAGCAATTGCAGCAACTAAGGAATTCGCACCTCTCAGCAATTTGAGACTTCAGCAAGCTAGGTCGCACCTCTTCAGCAACTTCACTTTTTTCAGCAAATTCAAAATTAGCAACCTCCAGCTCTCTCAGAAATTCGCACTTAGCAACTTTCAGCTCTTCAGCAACTTGTGAGAAAAAAATGAAGAAGACCTCAAAAACTTATAGCTTGGTCGAATTCTCGCAGAGGCTAAACTTAGCAAATATTTTGAATTCATTTTCCCTCTCTTTTCCAGTTGTAACACTTGTCGTCTGAAGCATTGGAATCTTGAACTTCTAGAATCACGAATTCATCACCTCTGCACAGGCCTGCCTCATTGCATTTGATTTTAAAATATTAAATCTTTCATTCCCTTGAACAATTTCGAATTGTTTAGCTAACGCATTTCATCTCATTTTATCCTTGGCAAAATTATCAAGTTCAAGCTTCTTAGCGAAATTCCTCATCCATTTTATTCGTTTGCCTTAGAGAAATTTCTCAAATTTGCCTTAGGAATTTATTTAAGATAGGCACTGGGCAAAATATCCATCGAAACGATGTGAGCAAGGCGTGGAGTAACTCTGAATCACTTCCGAATTGCAAACGTTCAATACCCAGAAGAAAAATCTTTGCAGAATCCATTGTTTTCATGTGTATTCGGACGAAAGGGTACGTTTAATTTTTATTATTTAAAAATAATAAAAATGGCTAATGTTTTTTTTAATCTCGTCCTCCGGAAGTCTTCCACTCCTGCAATTTCGAGTTTCTTAGCCTTGGCACATTTCCTTGATTTTTTCCCTGAAGAATTTTCTCTCTGAAGATTTTTTTTATAACTCTGGAAATTTACATCATCCTCTAGGCGTATTCATTACTTTTCCTTCAAGAAATGCTTTAGGAATTATTTTAATTATTTTACCCTTGAAGGGCGCATTTGAGCATGTCAACTCCTACAATCATCCTCACGCCTTGGCAATTTTTATTTTTTTGCTTTAGGAAAAATTCTTAGAAGATTCATTTAAAATTACCCATGAGGGGCGTATTTCATTTTATGCATCAACTTTGCCTTTACCCCTCAGGCATTTTCACACCTTAGATATTTTCTTCCTAGTATCCTTGATTCCTTTATGAGTTGCAAGCTAGGCACATTTGGAGGTGGAGGAGGAACTTTCATACTTAGAAATATTTTCAAAAATCACGCCCTCCTTAGTGTTATCTTTCCCTTTGGCGCATTTCACGTGGTGACCTCTCACCTTCCTCTAGCGCATTCTTCATAGAGGACTTCTATTTTCCTTGAGCGCATTTCATATGGTGACCTTTCACCTTCCTCTAGCGCATATGCCATGGGTAGCTTCTACCTTCAACGTTTTACCTTTCATCCTTACCTTGGGCGCATATGCCATGGAGAAGAGAAATTCCCACGCCTAAGACATGACTCTTCACCTCCCTCTGGCACATATGGGCTAGGCTATTTCCATTCTACACTTGAGCGCATTTCACCTTCATCAAAGAAAAACAACGCCATCATCTTGTGACCCTTCAGCTTCCTATGGCGCATATGGGCTTGCATACTTCCATGTTAGGCGCATTCACTAGTGTTGGAAGGAATTCCGCCCCCTTTAAGTGACTTTTCACCTCCTCCTGGCGCATTTAGCACATGATGCCTCCACTCTTGGGCGCATTTGCTAGTGTTGGAAGGAAAATTCCATGCCTTAGGAATTTTTTTTTATGCCTTAGGTGACCTTTCACCTTCCTCTGGTGCCTTTCAACCACTGTTCAAGAAAATCTCACCTAGAGATTTTTGTATCTTCTATTCTCCCTAGGCGCATATGAAGGTGTCCGCATGCCAGTCATCCTTTATGAGTTTCCGATGCCCTTTATGCCCTAGCTTTCTATTTTTAGTAAACCCGGAGAAGTTAGGGTTTCTTTGCATTTCATCCTGTTCTGAGCTGGAAGTGGGGTGGCTGTGCCTTCACTGACTTTTGTCACCTTGTTCATACCTCATCTAGCATAGTACATACTATTTTTAGCAACCCTAGAATTGATCAACTTTTGTATCTCCGTTTGCTTCGAAATTTGCTCCACTCATTCTTGATGCTGTAAGAGACCTGTTCACACCTTGCTTCTGGTGATGACGTGCTATTTTTAGCCACCTGCTATTTATAGTAAGTTTCAAAGTTGTCGGCTTCAGTAGCTCTGTTCGACCTGAAACTTGCTATGTCTGATCCTGATAACTTGAGTGCTTTGTTTATACCGACTTTCGGCACAGGCTTGCTATTTATAGCCGTGTCCTGACTTACTAAAAATAGTAAGTCCTCCGATTTTGCTCAAAATTTGCCAATAGGTAGCTTGAAGGATGCTGATCATGGCGGCGTGCTTTGTTCTGACATCTCTGCACTTTGCTTCATCTATTTCTAGACGTGGCAGGGGAAAACCCTAATCTGATTTGCATGTGCTCTGGACTGCTACTAATCGCTTGATTTCTACTGTTTGCCAATCTGTTCGCTGGAATGAAGTGCTAGGTAGCTGCTGGGATGACACTGCTATTTATAGTAAGTGTCCGAAAAGTGGTCAATCGGATGTCAGACGAGTTTGCATGTCACAGTGTCTGTGGGATCTCAAAAAACCCAAAAAAACCCAGAAAATTGGTCAAAGTTCTGGCACTGGCTAAAAATAGCAAGTCCTTGAAAACTGATCCGATCCACTTGCACGTCATATCATTGCGAAGCTCTCACAAAACCCACAAGGAATATTCGGACATGCATTGAAAATTCCTGCATGCAAACCCTAAAAATAGCCTCGGAAGGCTGAACTCTGAAAGTCACCATCTCGTCTTGCATGCTACATCATCGCGAAGGTCTTGGAAAACCCTGATCAATTCTCCTGTCATTCACCGGAGAATTGCTTGTCTAAACCCTAAAAATAGCCTCTGAAGGCTGAACTGCTAAAAATAGCCAGTTGTCTGAATCCGTTCAAATTTCGCGTGTAGGCACTCTGAAGCTGCCTGATTGTGCTGAAGTCGTTAGAATCCCGAAATCCTGAGGAACAAGCCTCGAATTAGGCACTTACTAAAAATAGTAAGTTGTCGGATTTCAGTGAGATTTCAGGGGGATTCTGCCTTGAGCTTTCTGAATGTGTTGCTGCACTTAGATTTCACCTGAGTAACTCAATCTTGACCTCGAATGGGTCTAAAGGATAGAAACCCTAAATCTATCAATTACTTCAATTGAGGTCAAACGGGACATCCCCGGAAGGACAAAAGACCAGAGATAGAGAGAACCAAAGCCAAAAGACCAGAATGGAGCAAAAATTAGGGGGGGGTCCCCATCTTGGATGGGGTGATGTGTGAAAAGGTCACAACACTACCCTCATACCATTTTGTAAGATTGAGTAATTAATCTTGAATCACATTGATGATTGAACATTGTATGTAAGGGAAAAGAACTATAATTGTGTTTTTGACAACATGTTTGTAAGGAATTGAGCTTATTGATAAGTTCAATATAAGTTGGTAAGAGGAATTTTAAGCCTTTGTAGAAGGCATTGCAAATGATTTATTAATACTGTATTCTTTTTTGAAGTGAATGTGTGACAATTTGTATGTAAATTGTGGTGCCTTGTTAAAAGAATCAAGTAATAATGTTATTTGTTTAGCTCCCTCTTGTTGTCTGGGATAGAGATTCAGACTTACGTGTCTCATTTTAAAGGCATCTCGAGTTTGCAACCTAATATTTGAGTCCTTGGATCTAAGTGGATGTTATTGGTGAAGCCAATCCTTTGAGCATTGTAGTTTGGTAGACTCTTCAATGAGAAAATCAATACTTGTATAGTAATTTAACTTGAAGGTAGCATTTTGTGTAGTCTTGGGAGTAAATCCCAGATAGGAGTTAGTAAATTTGCAAAGGTAATCTCTTAATCTCTCAATATTATGTCACTTTGTAGGTGTAATGGCCATACCTTGACTTGTCGCCTCTAATTAATTTGGGCCTAAGTGGCTGCTGTTCATTACCCTGATAAATCTTAGGAATTTCCTTTGTGTGAATTGCAATTGCTAAAATATAATCAAGATTGGTTTCCATCCATTCCATAAAGTCTGAATTCAATTTATTCTAAGAATTTAGCAGTTAAGCCTAGGATCAGTCCTTGTTTGTTGATTTATTGGGAAAAATTTGAGCTATTTATCTATTAGGGTCAATCACGAGTGTATACATGTCCAAAGTAAGAAGGGGTGGATTCCACAAGTTAAAAATGGACAGATCCAAAACTAAAATTAAGTTAGATATTAGTGAGAGCCTTGTGCCCATGGGTTTTCTGTAGAAGACAATATTGTGAACCTTCGACCTGAGAGCCCCAAGTAAATTCACATTCATAACATTCTTGTGTCTGCTAGTCTCTTTGGAGATAATTACTTTTGAAATCCAGAATTAAAGGATTGAGTGAATCTAAATTTATAATCATCTTGTGTTTGTAGTAAGCCTTGAAAATATCCTTGTCCATTGATTCATTGAGTGAATCCTTGACTGTTCATTTGATGGATTAAATCTCCATGTGACATGTGTCTATAGAAGAATGAGAATTGGGAGTCAATCTTGTTAAATTTGGACCTAGAATCAGATATATCAATTTATAAGGAACTTGCATTAATTGGATCCTCAGTGATGTTGACTTGTGAACTTTTGGACAAAAGAACCTCAGGTAAATTAGAATGTATAATACTGCTCACATCTGCTAGATGCTTGAGAATACAGTTAGAAGGATTCCAGATCCACATGCTCTAAGTTTGATTTTATAGTGATTTGTGCCCATGGGGGGTCTCAAAGACAATGACTTGCTATATTTGGAACTAAGTGATTGAGTTAACTAAGATTTATAAAGTTGTTGACTCCATAAAGGTACCCCAAATGCAAATAACATGAGAAGTTTGGACTCCAACCTAATTCAACTTTTAAGAAATCTCACATCCATCAAACCTCTCAAAGATATTAATCTATGAAACTTGGACCCAAGAACTTGAGTAAAATAGAGCTAATAATAAGCTTGCTCTATAAGAAACCGCAGAGTAGATCTTAAAGTGAAGTTGTGTAGCTTATAACCTAGCCTCAAGGATCATTATGTTTGTTGATTCTTTAGAGTAATTCTCATCTATTGATCTATTGGGGTTAATCTCAAGTTAATGTGTGTCCTTGGAAGGAAAATCCGAATGTAGTGTGCTAAAACTAGGACCAACCTAGATTATGTCTCTTTTTATTAGGATTCTCACATCTACTAGAGCCTCAGACCTAAAGCCATTAACATTTAGGACTCAAAAGCCAAATAAAATAGGATTCATTGAATCCTTGCATTTACATAAAGTGGAACCATGGGTCAAGAGACTAGAGAAACTTGAGGAAGCCATGTGGTAAGCATAGGTTTTCCAATGTTATAATGAAAAGCTGTTTGGTTGAGCTTGAATAGTTTTACCCTTGACTATCAATCTTTGCTTTCTAAGCCTACTTCATTGATATTTATCTAAACTTAACATTCTAGATTTGGAATAACTTGATGGCTTACTAGCTAAGGCAAGGCTCTACTTTACAACCGTGACAATACCTTAGAGATTATTCTTACTCCAATTGGTGTTATGTTTAATCAGCTAGAGCCTTATGTAGTAAACTAGTGTAAAAAAGGAACTAGTCTAATTTTTGGCAGCCCCTTTGGGGTGTTACGCGATGACATGATTTCAAGTAAGGATTTATTAATGCAATGGTGAGCAAGCTGTCCCAAGTGAGAAATGGTGTTGTAAAATGCATTGTGAGATATCCTATCGAGGATGGACCAATCTTAGAGCATTCATAAAGATTATGTGTGATAACCTATGCTCCCCAAGGACGTGTCCCTTGCCCTAAATGGTCTTGTTCGCTATAGGGGATGTTTCGAGGATGTGGGGACAAGAAGGAAACATTTTTGCAAAAATAGGAAACATACATGGGATGCCCAAAATAGAATAGAATATGCTTGGGATTTGTAAGGGACGACTAGTTGTCCTTAGGATGGCTATAGGACATCCAGATGTCCCTTGATTGACCTAGGGATAGCTAGCCATTCCCTATGGTCTAGGCACTTTTTTGGTACATTAAGAAAACCACCTTTAAATTGTACCTTAACCTAAAACAACCCCCAAAACAACAAAAAACAAAAAAAATAAAATTATTTTGGCATTTTCCAACTTGCAAAGAAGTAGTGAGAAGAGGAGAAAAATAGTGGAAAGAAGGAAATAGGGCATCAAATCCACATCTACTATTTGTTTGTTCAATTTCCTTTGCATATTTTGATTTTCTTTTTGAAATTTCGAAACACACAGGGAGGGTATTTTGTTTATTTATTTCTTTTTTTTTGCATTTGTAGTTGTGTTTTAAATTCTCAACAAAAATAAAAAATGAGTAGCAGTGGGAGTAGTGAGAGTGAAGAGATTGAAATTCAAATGCAACAAAGAAGTAGAGGTCATAGAAGTATGAATGCCATTGGGGGTTCTAGGAATGGGATTGTAGTAGGGTCTGCAAATTCAACAAGCCTATTTGAATGCCCTTCTGAATTCCTCAAAACCTATGCAAAATGTCCATTTAACCCCAAAAAACCCCTTACAATTTGCAACACCAATAGACAAAGACAAGAAAAACATTCGGGGGGGAGTAGAGTATTGCCATGTCATTTTTGTAACAAAGACTATAAGGGCAGCTATACTAGAGTTTATTGTCATCTTTTAAGTATAAGTGGACTAAGGGTAAAAGGTTGCAAGACTATAACTCAAGTTGAGAAGGCTGAGGTAACTAGGTTGCATATGGAGGGGGAGGCAAGAACAAAGGGAATTCAATTTGAGAGTATGCAACCTAGTGTGTAATGGCCTTTGTGAACTATGGATGTTGGAATTCAAAGGGTCTTGGGTTCTACTTCTACCAAAGGAAAGAACATAACTACTAGTATTGTAGGTTGTTTAATATACAATCACAAGAGGTGGCTAAGTCTTCTATTGTTAATTTTTTTAATTTTCATGTCATACCATTTTATGTGACATGTTCGCCCTATTTCAAACAAATGTTCAAAGATGTGATAGCTATTGGTCCCTCATTTGTCACACTTGGAGAACATAAGCTATGCACCACCCTCGATAGAGAATATAGTCAGGTGAATGTTTTGATGGAATAAATGAAGTAAACTTGGATAAGGGGTGGTTGCTCCATCATCATGGATGGGTGGACCAATACCAAACATTATCACATGTGCAATTGTCTCCTATTTTCTAGAGCTATTGATTGTTTAGGGAAGAGGAAAGATGCAAACTTCCAATTTTAGATTTTGAAGGATGCCATAGAAGAGGTTGGAACCTCTAATGTTGTACAAGTGTTGATCGATTTAGCCCGTGTGTAAGATAGCTAGCTTGATGGTGGAGGGTTCTTACAATCACATTTTATGCACCCCGTGTTGTGTTCATGTGTTGAACAATACATTGAAGGATATTGGGAAGAATATTGGGTGAAGGTAGTGGTGTTAGAGGCTAGAGATATGCATATGTTCATTTGCAACCATCACACTTGTTTTGTTCAAGATTTTTTTGAAGATATGTTTTCTTCTTCATCGAGCTTGTTGTATAGATATGTTAATACAAACTCTCCTAGCCTTGGATAGATTTATGAGACCTTTGATAGCATGCTTGGGAAAATGAAGCAAGCCATTTATAGAAAGGATCGTACTTTGGGATTTTATGAGGAGCATCTTAGACCCATTGTGATGTGGCATTCAAACACTATGAATTCCCCACTTTATATAGCAACTTATGCTCTAAATCCCAAATGGAATGTAGCTAGGCTTGGAAGAGTGCTTCCATCTCATGATGAAGAGGTGAAAGAAGGGTTCATGAAGGCCCTTCGAAAAATGTATACTGATGAGGAGTCTTGTTTACTTTGTACACTATGGCTTGTCTTTGTCAATTTCCATGGTTCAATATTTAGCAAACCAGCCACAAGGATGGATAGAGCTATATTAGCTTGAACTGATCCTATTGGATGGTGGATGTGGCATGACAATGATGCACTAGAGCTGAGCATACTTTCCATTTTCTTCCTTTCATAGGTTGCTAGTTCCTTTGTTGCAAAGAGGAATCGGTTCACATACAATTTTATCCATTCAATCAAGAGGAACAACCTTACCTCTACATGATCAGAGAAGTTGGTGGTTGTACATAGTGCCTTGCGGTTATAGGATTGACAAACCCTTGAGTATTGTCAGACTCTAGCCTCATGTTGGGATGTTGATCCCAAAAATGTTATAGAGGTTCATGAGGAGGAGGAGGAGGAACATGAAGGATTGGTTGGGGTTCCATTGCATGAGGCGGCCCCTCATAGTGGTAGTGACTCAGACTCAGACTCTGATTTTGATGTAGACCTACTAGATGCAGATGTTGATTAGGGAAAGCTAAATATTTTCTATGCTTTTGTCATTTTGTAGTTGAAACTTGCAACCTTTGGGAATTTTTTTGTAATTCATATATACTATAAATGCACATTGATAGTGAAAACATTCAAATTTCTTTAATTTGTTTGTCAATTCTCATGTGAAATCTCAATTCAAGTCTAATGTTATGTATTAAGGTTCTATTGATGAATTCTTTATCAATGTTATCATATGAATATTTGAAGTTTCCTTATATTTCCAAAAATTCTTTATTTTTATAATAATCGTCCCTTGCCATCCCCTAAAAAATGGCCCAAAAAAACCCATACCAGAAACATGTTCCCTTGTCTCTTGACATCCCCACCTTGGAAACTTGGGTGAGCATAGGTGATTACATTTGACATGTGTGATAACGATTGCATACTTAAGCAATTTTCCATAGGGGATAGTCTAAAAGCTTTTGATTCATAATTCTAAATAATGATGTATGGACCCATTCAATTTGGCTATAATTTTCCTTTTAGCTCATCCTTTGATTAGGATTTGTTTCATTTTCTTTGAGAACCAAGCCACAAACCTCAAGTTTTCAATGAATCCAGTATTTACTATAGACACATTTTGTTGTCTTTGGTAGACCTTAGATTTTCCAAAGTGTTCATGCATATCTCATCAAGTAATTTTAGCTCTTGTAAGCATTGTTCCCTATGTGTATAGTCAACAATAATCTCTCAAAGTAATATTTAATTGAAGGAATTTCTAATTCAAGAGGTATGATGGCCTTGGTGCCATACACTGAGTAAAGAGTATGACCTGTGGGTGTGTGAATACTTGTGCAATAGGTCCACGAGGTAATAGTTAGTTGTGCATGCCAATTAGTTCCATGCCTATCCACAATTTGTATTAAGATTTGTTCAATGGTTTTGTTTGTAGCCTTCGCTTGACCATTACTTTGTGGGTAATATGGAGAAGAGAAACATTGTTGTATATAGAAATTTTCTAGAAATTTTTGAACTTCTCAATTTTTAAAGGATGTTTTGTTGCTTGTAATGATGGTGACAAGTAGTGCAAATCCTGATATTATTGTTGGAAACCTGACTTGTTGGAGAGATTGTTGGAAGTTTGTCATTGAAGATTGTGTGATGACAACATGAGTTGAATGGAGAGATTAATGGAGATTGATGAGCATATGATGTTATATGGTGTTGTCATTGATGGCAACCCATTATTGATGACAATCCATGGAAAAGATGTAGAAGTGTTGGTCTGGTGAAGATCAAATGATTGGATAATTGCCTAAGTCCGGAATGCAGTTCTAGTGTTCAAAGAACTAGTATTTTGGTTCGCAGTGCTCCGCCATGAAGAATTTGGTTATGTGGTTTTGAGGTAATGATGGTGTATGTTGGAAGACTCTAAATCAAAATTTTCATGATCCGATGTCTTTTGTAGTCAAATATAATAGTGATAGAGTATCGGTTTGGAAATGTCAGTGTAACTATGACAGAGTGTATGATTGGAATGCTCCGCATTCCACCATGGATGAACATTTTGGTATGCGGATTTGTAGAAGTGTTTGAGCATGCTTATAGTATGTTTTCTCTAAGTGGCAAGTGTTTTGGTTGTTCGCGTGTCAATTTGTGAGTGAATAAATGGTTCATTCTATTGTTACTTCACCTGTGGTGCCGACCTAAGTATTTTAGGTTGTGCGGAGATGAGTAAAGTCTAGAGCGGAATTATGGAAGTAATCATAGGTCATGCCGACCTATCTTAATATGTTATATGCTTTGGTTCCCTTCGCAAGGCGTGCATGATTGGATTTTGAGTCGATAGGATGAATTGTTGCACTATACATATTTTGGGTCAACCTAATTGATGTTTTGGTTGTGGTATATATACAAGGTTAATTCCTTGAATGATGAGATGTAGTGATGTGAGATAATTAAGTGTTTGTGAAATTCAAAGTAGAGAAGTGTGAATTGAGTTGAAGTGAAAAATGAAGTGTGTTAAGTCAGTATTCTAAGCTTCAGTGGAATTGTATCTTCAGCATAAGTCAGATGCATTGTTAGCAGTTTATATTTGGCAATGAGCCACCCTTTTTCTATCTCTTTCTATTCTGGGAAGTGAGCCCTTTGGTAGTGAGTCCTTGGACAGTGTGTCCCCTGATTGTATCAAACTTTGGTTACAATATCTATATTGTGAGCTAATCCTCATTGTAGTTTTTCCCTTTTTGGGTTTTCCACGTAAATTTGGTGGTGTTGTGTTCCTTGATGTGATGCATGCTTTCTATGTTCCTTTCAATTACTGCAAGTTTAGTGTGATGCATTGAATGAATGTTTAAGTTATTAAGAATACTTATTCACCCCCCCCTCTCAGTATTCCTTGTGTTCAACAATTGGTATCAGAGCTTTGTTCCTTCAATTGGATTGACCATTGAGGTAGATCTTGGAGTTGGAACACATGGCTACAAGGAAGTATCCTATTCCTCTGGAAGAGATTATTCTTGAAGGATTTATTGAGGAAGATTGCATAGTTGACATGGAAGGAGAACTCAATCAGCTCTTGATGATTTGGATAAAGCAAAAGCTAAGAACAAAGATCTGAAAAAGGATCTTGGTGATGCAAATTAGTGCATTAAGAAGTTGAGAGAAAAGCTCAAGAAAGCTACAGATAGAATCAAGGAAAAAATAAGAAGCTTAAGCAATCCAATGAGACTATCACCAATTTGAAAGTGCAAGTTGAAGAAGGTAAAAGAGTTGAAGACTTCCTGAATGTTAAACTGAAAGACAAATCTGAAGAATGCTCAAATCTTGAACAAGAGGCTGTGACTCTGAGTTCAGATCTAGAGAAAGCAAAGATTCAAGAAGACAAATTCAAAAAGAGCTCTACAATGCTTATGAGATGATTGCAAATCAGAAGGCTTCTAAGGACAAAGAAGGATTAGGGTTTGAGAAAGGTTAAAGTTCAAAGGTAGATCAGACTCCAAACAATGTTGAAAAGAAAGATGACAAGAAGGGAAATATCAGATAGATCCGGAACCAGAAGAAAGATTTCAAAAAACCACCTATCAGACAACCAAATGCACAAAGTTACCCATCTTTTAATGGTTATTGTTATTACTGCAATAATTTTGGACATAAAGATGTCGAATGTAGAAGCAGAATAAATCAGAATGTTCAATCATTTCCTAGTCAATACTATACATGCAATAGATTCTATCATAGAGCTAGTGAATGTAGAAATCACATGATGAATGGTTACAATAAAGGCATGATGTTTCAATTTTTCAATAGCTATTGTTATGCATGCAATGGATTTGGGCATAAAGCTAATGAATGCAGATCTAGAATGGGTGGAAGTAAGCTTGTTCAAAAAGGTGTCACATGCCACAAATGCAACAAACCAAGACATACAACAAAGTTTTGCAGAAGCAAGAATGCGAAATCCCCTATCTCACAAAAGAAGGCTAATTCGGCAAAGAAAGCAGATCCAATTGAAATAAAGAATGAAATGAACAAAATCTGGAAAAAGAAAGAAGTGAAGTGGAGGATGAGTCCCTGGTGCTAATGTTTCCTCCGAAAACTAATTGAAGAGCTTTGGCTCAGGGGGAGTTTTAGTAGAAGATATTTAATCCCCTGCCAAAGTTGTGGTGTTGTTCTCCGCACACTGGTACATGTGTAGATCAACATGGCAGATCTACTGATGGCATTTCTGGTATGAAACTTCTTGTTGCGGAGATTTGTGGAGTGATTGAAGGTGAATATGATTGCACAATTAGGGTTTGTCAGCTTTTTGACCTAACATTAATCATTGCAATCAATGCACTTTAGGTCTTCGAAAAGGGTTTTATGTGTTTTTGCATATGAAAACTTCATTAGCAATCGAGCATTTGAAGAGTGAAGAGCAAAGCAAAGGCGATTCAAAGAGATTTGAAGTTGTGTGAAACCCTACCAATAGAAGAACTCAAGGTATTTATCATATCTTGCTAAAACCCTAATTTCAAAAGTGGTTCATAATGTTTTACCCCTCAAGTGATTGATGTCTTGGAACAGTCGAGACCTAAGTTCAAGAAACACCCCTTCAAATCCATGGAAACGGATCTGGAAGGTGGTTTTTGAGAGTAATGCATACTGAGGATGTGTGAATGTACATTCATGTGAAAATGGAAGAATATGATCACTTGAAGTTGGGATAATTTTGGGTTGATGAGCTCACCAGAGATTTTTTTGAGTTGAAACCAGAATTTGAAAGTTTGATAGAGAAAAAGTTAGATGTATGGAACAATTTTCCAAACTTCTGTTATGAGAATGCATGGCTTAAGAAGACATTGAGCAGAATTCATGATAAATTTGTGGTTGGATATGCCGCGTTTAATTAACAAGAAAGCTATCCAAGTGGTTACTGGTTTATGTTTTGAAGGACCTGTTCTTGCGATGAAGGCCGTGAAAAATGAGATGGTTATGAAGCTCACCAGAGTGAAATTCGACAAGCGTGCCCTCACAGTCAAGGATATAGATGATTCGATAGTTAAATATGCATCCATCATGATAGGTTACAAGATTTAATACACCAACAAAGAGAATTCAGTGTTGGAAACTGCTATTCATACTGCTCACCAAATGGTGAAAGAAGGTTTGGACATAGATCTATGTGAGCTCTTGAGACATCAGTTGATGGAGAATCTTTAGAAGACAAAAGAGTCTCGATACCCATTCCGATATGGTACCCTTATCATATGTTTATTGTTTTACTTTCTTAGAGAATCGCCTCGTGCGAAGAATGTTGTATGTTTGGATAGTATTCCTATTGCAATTCAGAGTAGGGATCACATAAGAAGGTTTAGAAGCATAGAAAATCAAGATAGCATGCTATGGGGTTTCTTTAAGACCTTTCAAGAGAAGATGCAAGAAAGAGAAAGGATTCCTAGAAGTGTTGTTGAAAAGTACAAGAAGGATATAACCTTTATGGTTACTAAGGATGAATGCCTTATGGAAGTAGTGGAACCCAAAACAGTTTAGATTCCGGAAATGGGTTATGGAGTGGCAGAAGATGTAATCACAAGTCTTGCAAATATTATGTTGAGAAAAATGAGAGACCCTACTGTAAATAGGTTTGGAACCTATGAGGAGATATCTAGTGAAGTGCATTTGAAGCACAAAGAAAAGGAAATAAAGAAAAATGTAGAGAAAATGAAGGCGGAGTTGGTTCTTCCACAAGGATTGTAGAGAAAATCAAAGCCCCATTTGTGAATCCATAGGGGACACCAAGCACAAGAAGGTCCATCAGGACTTCTACTCCAAAAGCCTCCAACATCCAGTGTCCCTACAACATAGCAGAAGTCTTCGTAGAGAAGAAGAAAAGAGAAAGCTACAAGAGAGAGGTATGTAGGCTATGATGGTGAAGAAGGACCTAAGTTGGTCTGGAAGACAAGTGAAAAGAGAATCAAAGCTGACATTGCTGATGTAGAGAGCGAAGAAGTAGAGAAGCAAAGGAAGGCATTTATCATTCAAAAGAGAGAAAAGAGATCCAATGAAGGAGAAAAGTATCCTAAGGGCAAGGGAAAAAGCAAGAAGGAAAAATCCCCTTCGGCAAAGGAGCACATCCCTCTAAAACTAGATGCTTTGTTCAATAGTATTGCAATTTTTTGTCTGTTGGAAGAAATTGCACGAATGTATCCAGATGAAAACAAGGAGAATAAGGCCACAATTGAAGAGGCCATTGTAAAATATATGGTTACTTTTGATACCAGTCTAAGTGAAATTGAAAGTTAGCTTCCGGATGACTTAAAAGGAGTCTTGAGTGCAAGAAGACAAGAGGCATTCGATGAGGATGCAAAGATAAGGACTTATTCTTTGGAGAAGATTGGATCTTGTCTCACGGATGAGGACAGGGCAAGATTGGCTTAGGTTTACAATAGGGAATTCATAACAAAGAAAAGAGTTAGCACCTTGATGAATAGGGATAAAGAAGACATAGAAAGATTGAAGGATGAAACACTGCAAAAGGTTGCAGATCTGGCGAAGGAGTTAGGCATGTCTCTGAATGACAAGACTGAAATACAACATGATGTATCTGCTCCGAAGATCAATGAACCTATTGAGAATGTTGAACAAGAACTTGTGTCTGGACCTGAGGGTGATCACGAAGCCATGATAACACAATGTTCTCTGGTAGAGGAGAATGTTGTTGCAAAAGATAAGAATGATGTTGCCCTGGAGAAGAAAGAAGCTCAAGAAGAACAAGAATTACCTCTCCCAGATGCACAAAACAACGTTGAGCAGAAAA
Source organism: Sequoiadendron giganteum (assembly GCA_007115665.2). Lineage (NCBI taxonomy): Eukaryota > Viridiplantae > Streptophyta > Pinopsida > Cupressales > Cupressaceae > Sequoiadendron > Sequoiadendron giganteum. The sequence goes on along the minus strand of CM021102.1, from coordinate 44,097,125 downwards.
AAGAAGAAAAGCAAGAGAACTCGAAGAGCTTTGAGGTGCAAAAGAATGAAAACTTCCCTCCTCTAGATGGTGAGAAATTTGTTGAAGAAGAGAAGAGTGTAGAAGATTGCTCTGATAGTAGAGAGCAAGAGAAGGAGAAAGAGAAAAAGGAAGAGAGAAGTACTCAAACAGTTGGTGAATCCTCCGGAGCTTCTGGGGATTCCATGAAGAGATTATTGGATATGTAGCTTTAATTCCAACTGGTGGTGTCAGCATAGTTGCTACAAATTCTTATGTAGCAAGGATAGGTTGACATGGACAAAATATATCCCTTGCATAAGCTCCAACTTGGTGATGCATTTCATGCCTCCACGAGAAAGGAGATTTTATAGACTCACCAGAAGAGTGTTGAGATGATCAATGAGGCGGTGGAAGTGCTGCAAGATAGCTTCCCCAGTGCAAATGTTGACAACTCTTTATCCAGTGTGCAACAAATAAGGATCCTCCTTGATTCCTTTAATGGAATATTCTACTAGTCTAGAGGAGAAGTTAGAAAAGGAAGTGAATAAGAAGATAAATGATAAGAGATTGGTAGAGGCTTCCAACAAATGTGTTGCTTCACATGGTAAGTTGCAGAGCAACTTGAAGGATATTTAGAATTGTGTAGAGGAAGCAAAAGTTTTGTTCTAATTTTGCTTGAAATGGCTATTTCTACCAAGAGCATAAAAGACTAGATGGACTCAATTGAGTCTCAAATTGCTCAGTCCTCCACAGTTTATGATCCAATGGAAGATGTAGATAGAACAAAAAGAATAGCAATTGAAAATCTGCATGGACAGTTTTTCCAGCTACAGGAGCAAAAAGAAAAGATAATAGTGCAATATAGTCAGCTCAAAGACCTAGTAAGTGCAAGACTTACTTCTCTGACTAGAAGTTTGATTGATACGGAGAAGATGCTACAATAGAACCCAGTACCCAGCTCTCCGGAAGAAGGTGAAGAGCTCCATTTGAAGTTTGAAAATCAGTGTGGAATAATTGCCTTTGCTAAGAAGGAATGGGAGACAACAAAGAAGGATCTAGAGGCACACCTTGCAAAATTGAAGGTGTCCAATCAGAGCAATTTTTCGTCCACAAGCTAGGTTGTACATTTTTGTTTTGTATAGATAGCTTTCTAGATTGCAATGTACATATGTTGATGTATTATAGAGTTTTGCGGTATACTTTTTAGTCGGTTTTGTTGGAGAATAGATGAGTATAGGAGTGAAGCAGTAAGGGGGAGTTATTCCCATGTACATATAGATATATATCTTCAAAGGGGGAGAACATTAGAAAATTGAACAATTTGATATTAAGGGTCCCTTTGTCCTTGATGTCAAAGGGGGAGAAGATTGGAAGTTTGAGTAGTGTTGACATCAATGGCAAAGGGGGATATTGTTGGAAATGTTGCAAGAGTTTCGCCCTTGGTCTCCTTTTGTTGTGCAAAACGACACTTGGGTTTGTGACATGGCTTAACCGCCTCCTGTGGATCTTGGATCTTGTATAAATTAGGCGTTTGTATCAGGCATTGACAGGTCGATCTTTTGGTGCAACGACAACCACTTCTGCAACAATTGGTATCAAAGCTGAGGTCACAGGTTCGAACCCCTCGCTTGCGCTAGGGGGGGGATTGTTGCAAGAGTTTCGCCCTTGGTCTCCTTGTGCTGTGCAGTGCGACACTTGGGTTCGTGACATGGCTTAACTACCTCTTGTGGATCTTGGATCTTGTATAAATTTGGTAGTTGTATCGGGCATTGACAGGTCCATAGTTTACATACTCGGAATCGGAGAGTACTCGGCAAGCCCAAAAATTTTGACTCGGGAAATACTCGGCAAATGTGTGTGGATATTTATGTATGTGTATACTCAGGACTGCACTGTGCACACATACATATCTATAAACATACACAAGATTCCAAGTTTGCATGCATATACACACACAAACATATTTATACACACAAACATGCCAAGTTTGTGGGTTTTTTGTGAGCTACTAGCGATTACTTGATAATTTGACGGGAGAAAATCCATCTGTATACTGCCTGCGAGTAAAAGAAGAAATTACTCGACATGTAAATTTGTTGGAGATTACTCGGCTGCTCGAAGAGTAATCGGAGAGTATGTAATCTATGGACAAGTCAATCTTTTGGTGCAATGACAGCCACCTATGCAACAAGAAACTTGACTTGTTGGAGAGATTGTTGGAAGTTTGTCATTGAAGATTGTGTGATGGCAACATGAGTTGAATGGAGAGATTAATGGAGATTGATGAGCATATGATGTTATATGGTGTTGTCATTGATGGCAACCCATTATTGATGACAATCCATGGCAAAGATGAAGAAGTGTTGGTCTGGTGAAGATCAGATGATTGGATAATTGCCTAAGTCCGGAATGCAGTTCCAGTGTTCAGAGAGCCAGTATTTTGGTCCGCAGTGCTCCGCCATGAAGAATTTGGTTATGTGGTTTTGAGGTAATGATGGTGTATGTTGGAAGACTCTAAATCCAAAGTTTCATAATCTGATGTCTCTGCAGTCAAAGATAATAGTGACAAAGTATTGGTCTGGAAATGCCAATATAACTGTGATAGAGTGTATGATTGGAATGCTCCACATTCCACTGCGGATGAACATTTTGGTATGCGGATTTTAAAAAGTGTTTGAGGATGCTTGTAGTATGTTTTCTCTATGTGGCAAGTGTTTTGGTTGTTTGTGTGTCAAGTTGTGAGTGAATAGATGGTTCATTCTATTGTTACTTCTCTTGTGGTGCCGGCCTAAGTATTTTAGGTTGTGTGAGAGATGAGTAAAGTCTGGAGTGGAATTATGGGAGTAATTATAGGTCATGCCGACCTATCTTAATATTTAATATGCTTTGGTTCCATTCGCAAGGTGTGTATGATTGAGTTTTGAGCCGACAGGATGAAGTGTTGCACGATACATATTTTGGGCCAACGTAATTGATATTTTGGTTGTGGTATATATACAAGGTTAATTCCTTGAATGATGAGATATAGTGATGCAAGACAATTAAGTTTGTGTGAGATTCAAAACTGAGAAGTGCGAATTGGAGTCGAGGTGAAAAATAAAGTGTGTTAAGTCAGTATTCTAAGCTTCAGTGGAATTGTATCTTCAGCATAAGTTAGATGCATTGTTACAGTTCATATTTGGCAGTGAGCCACCCTTTCTTCTATCTCTTTCTATTCTGGGCAGTGAGCCACCGACAGTGAGCCTTTCTTCTTTTGGATAGTGAGTCCACCGATTGTATCAAACTTTGTAACCGGTTACAATATCTATATTGTGAGCTAGTCCTCACCGTGGTTTTTCACTTTTTGGGTTTTCTATGTAAATTTGGTGTTCTTGTGTTCCTTGATGTGATGCATTGAAATAAACCAAGCTGATTTTTTTTTTCGTTTTTCAGTTGCAAGTTACAAACAATACGCACCCGTTAAGGTTAGCCCAAAACCAAAACGATGCTGAAGCAACTCTAACCAGAATGTACACCAGGATCCCAATGTGGGCAAGGTGTGAGCATTGGTCAGAGGATCTGAAAAGCAGAACAGAGCGGAAGGAACTCTAACCAAGAATGGCACCAGTGATGACGAGCATATGGTCAGAGGATCTTAATGGAAATGCTGGTACAAGAACTCTAACCAAGAAATGTGTCGGTGAACGACAAGCATGTGGTCAGAGGGTCCCTATCATCTAGTAAACTGAAAGCAAACTCAACACCAAGTATGTGCTACTCAATCCAATACGGAGGTGAGGCTACCATATGGCGGAGATAAATGAAATACAAATGCGATTACAGAATGTAAAGATGAGTATTACAGATCATGATAAAGCAAGATTAAGAACGGCTGTCAGTACTACTGTCAGCTTACAATATAAAAGATAATGCCTTGCTATGATCGTGAATTGAGAGTTAGAGAGAGCTGCAATATTAAATATAACTTCCTTCACTAAATAATAAAGATTAGACCCGAAACTGTAATTAATAGGACCAACTTCACAAACTGATTTATGACAGTCCTGTTTTTCTTATGCATGAACAACAGCCCTGAAACTCACAATTTTACTCATAACTCACTCCAAACCCATTCAAATTTCACGAGACGAAATGCAATATGACCCTAATAAGATGGCGACCAAGATAGGACATTGAAAGCTAAACAAAAGACTCTATGTATTTAATGCACCAATCCCAAGGCAAATCTGGAAAGTATGGCCCAGCAAGAAGGGCGATTTCACATTAAAAATTCAAAGCTTCTCCAAAAAATCTGCAACTTGGAGAAATGAGTCGCCCCTTACAAACACATAGATTTAGACAATACCCATAATGACTTTTTTTGTATTTTTGGACTTATGAATAAAAACATCAAACTGCTGTAGATAAAAATGAAATTCCAGAATCTCTCTAATATGCATAAACTGATCTACAATACCAAACATTGACTACAATGCACCAACTTCACTACAAATCACTCAAACTACACTATATCACCACTAGTCGCTATCTTGCAAGCGAGAAGCAATGCCAAGCTAGGAGGCTTTCATTCCCCGAAGCAATCCCACAGCCAATCCGGCAGCATAACATTCCTGTAGACAAAAGATAATGAATTGAGGATCAAAGTCTTCCTTTTATAATTTTCGGTTGACTCTTCTCGAAACCCTAACCTTCTCTTAAGAGTCAAACCCTAATCCTTCAACCAATGGCGTCCTTTCCTTCTAGCTGCAATTTTGACTTTTAATTATTAAATTATTCCTTCATTGAAGATGGCGTCCACTTTTGCTTGGGAAATAAATCTTTTAATAAGAAATATAATCAATTCCTTTAATGAGGCGCCCACCCATAAAGAACCTCTTTTAAAAACAACTTAAGGTAAAGTTGCTAGGCCAAGGGTCAATGTTAAAATATAACATTAAACATAACTTCTTCAAAATAATTCAGCTTATCACCTCAAACTGCATCCCGAGGCCAGAATCTGAATACGCCAATTGAATCAACTGAAGAGGAAAGTCAACTGCCTGAGACCAACTTGTTTACTGCCCGGAATAGAATTTACTAAAAATAGAAAATTCCTAAAGATGCCCAGAATGCCCAGAAGAACATACCACTGTGAAGCTCTCTGAAAACCCAGAAAGAATCCGCCATTGAAACAACCAACTCCGAGCAAGAACTTCCATCAAAATAGGAAACCCTAATTTTACCTTCCGACTAGCCTACGGGTCTCCGGAATAGGCCAACGGTCACTGAAAAGATCAGGCTTGAGACGGGGACATTACATGCATGCTTTCAATTACTGCAAGTTTAATGTGATGCATTGAATGAATGTTTAAGTTATTAAGAATACTGATTCACCCCCTTCTCAGTAATTCAGGTGTTCAACAATTATATTTTCTATAATGAAATCACAAATGTCAAAGGCCATGGTTGATTTCAAAGGGGCATCCTCAATCTATTTTGTGAAATAGTCATGCAAAAAAATAATGATTGTATGTCCATCTAATGAAGCGGGGTCTATTTTTCCTACCAAATCAAATCTCCACATGACAAATGGCCAAGGTGAAGTATAAGGTTGGAGTTCTTAGGCTAGTGCATGTGTTAAATTATAGTGTTTTTCAAATTTTGACAAATAGAGTATTTTTTAATATAATCCTCAAAATATTTCTCTATCTTATTTCATTAATAGCTCATATGCAATAACTTTTGTAAAAGAATCTTACCACTTAAGTGGCCATTCCAAATTATATCCCCATGGGCTTCTTTGACTTTGACTTGGCAAAAACTCGACAAACCCAAAATTTGCGACTCGGCAAAAAACTTGGCAACTAAAAAATTGTTTAAATTTCTTTAAAACATATTTTTCTTGCAAAATTCAATGACAATGTATCCAATGAGTACAAAAGTGTTTTCTATTAAATTTGATTCATTTGAATACAAATTGAGTACAAAATCGCATCATCATGCAGAATCCTAATACAATAGTTAGCTGAAAACTATAATGAATTTATGATAATTGCCTTTGAAAATCATCATCATAATTCGTAAGTTGCATATTACAATGTTTTACATCTTCCTCTTTCCTAATCTAATGAAAACTTGGGGAGAGGTTATAATCCTTGCACTCCATTGCAACTCCTTGCTTGGCATTAAAGGCTATGTTTGTGGCTCTGACTCAACTTCCATGTGGTTGCTAGATGGCAATGATTCCTCCTTTGCCTCATCAATGTCATCCATTGACGATAACTTTTTTTTCTACAACCACATCCTCCATTGCCTACCTCTCAAAATCAAGAATCTCGTCTACAATAAACAATGGGGTTTCGTCATCTTGCCTTGTTGAATCGCTATAAGGATCAATGCCATCCAAATCAATGACCTCTTCTAATTTGTTCTCTACCTTTCTTGTGTGAAGGTGAAGGTTGTATTGTATTTTATAATAATAATGACATTTGAATCTTTGATATTGATAGTATGATGCTTCATCATTGATCAATGATATTATGATAGTGATAAATCTTAAAGATAGTTGTCTAAGACTTTAAGTTGTTGATTTTGGTCTCCACTCCCAAACCTCCTCATTCTAATCAAATTTATTATATGACGAAAGATCCCAATAACTAGTGGGGGTTTGGGAGTGGACTCCAATGAGGTTGAGGGGCAATGCTCCTCATGGGAGTTTGGGGACAAGGCCTCCTACAGGGTCGAGGGGTAGTGTCCCTTATGGGGACACCCCTAGTGGGGTCGAGGGGTAGCGTCCCTTGTGGGGGTTTGGGGGCAATGCCTCGAGTGGGGTTGAGGGGTAGCACCCCTTGTGGGGGTTTGGGGGCAACAACCCTAGTGGGGTTGAGAGGCAGAACCATTGTTGCACTCCCTGCCACAATACAAGGCGGAGTCAAGGGGTAGAGCCCTTGTCACCAAGCCCAAATTAAGGCCTTTGAAACCACACAAACCTTCATGGTGCACACCATTCACAATTTTATCACTTATGGGAGAAATTACGTATTTGGCACCTTTTTGTTTATAAAAATGTGAGGGCATTCATGCAAAATATCATTGATAGGGAAAATTCATGACTTTTTTTACTCTTTTGCTGCATTTTTTCATGTTTTAGGCACATTGCACATTTTGGACGTGTCTGGTGAGATTTTTGCTTAGATTCGCTAAGTTTTTGGTGAGTATTTGATAGAAACTCGACGATTTTTCCCTACGAGTAATTCATCTATGCAAAAACATGGTGACTACTCACCAAGTTTGCCAACTATGGTATGACTAACATAGTAAATTGCATGTTCTTTAGCATTTTCATTATTTGTACTAAAGACCCCATAGTTGTGATAGTAGCAAAAATATACAATAAAAGTTTACTATGAATAACTGACATGGGGACTTGGGGATTTGGAAGATACCCTTTCATTGAACTAAATGGTTTTTGGAACTAGGCCACACACACGGTTTAGTCTCTACACTTTTTGTGTGCACAATTTTGTCCTTTAATGAAATGTTCTTTAGTTTTTGTTCGACTTTGCTTGCATGTGTCTGGGACAAAATGGGATGCTTACAAGAACCTTGCGAATTTTCCATAAGGAGTCAAACCTCTTTGCCAATTTCACAATGATTGAAGATGGATAAGACAACAAATGCAAATTCCTAGTATAGTATACATTGTGCAAAAGTGGGGATGATGCTCTTTGATAGTTCTTTATATTGAAGTCAATTCCTAGATGTTGTTTGATACCTTTCAATAATGAAATTTGGCAATCACTAATGTCCTAGTGATTGTCTAAAATTACTCTAAATAAACAACCCTAGGTTCCCAAGTTGAGGTATTTTGTAGGTAAACTTATGTTATTGGATTCACCAAGGGATTGGTCGAATCCTAGTTTGGTTTGAACCAAATCTATGATCTAGTTTGGTTAGCCTATAGATAAGAATAGGGCACAGGTTTGGGGAGGTGGTTCGTATAGGACTAACCTGGGTGAAACCAAGCAGGATCCAAGCAAACCCAATTGAACCTAAGGCAAAGCTATCAATTTTTTTGTGTTTTTGAATTTTTGTTTTGGTTTTTTTGTTAATTTTTTCGCCTTTGACTTTGCCTTTCAAAAAATTATGAAAATGGTGTGTGCCGTGAAGGTGTGTGTGGTTTTGAGGGTCTTTATTTTGGCTTGGTGGCTAGGGATTTGCCCCTTGTTCTCACTTTGTATCATGACAAGGAATGCACTAGGGGTATTGCCTCTCAATTTTACCAGGGGCACTTCCCCTCGACCCTCACAAAGTTGTGGGATATGGAGCCAGAGTAGACTGACTTGGATGCTTCCACTTTCCAACATGTTACACTTGAGGAATCCAAAAGTGAGTTGCAGTGGCATTGCGTGTGGTTCTTCAAATGTTAATGATGATGATGTTGATGATTTAGAAGATCCATATGATGCTGAAAACTGATTGTTGAACTTGATATTATTATTTAAATATTGACCTTGAAGTTTGAACAATGAGTATTTTATAATATTTATCATTAGTGTTTTAAATGACATTAGATGGTGGTGTTGTTGATTATATGATGCCATGTGGTATTATAAACTTAATTCCTGCTTTTAGGCTGCAAATGTATATATATTTATGATTTTTACATGTTTTTTGTACGAACGAACCCAAAACAAACTTAACCCAATTTTTTTTTTTGCTAGATCCACGAACTTGAACTAGGATCCGTACTAGAACCAGTAACTTAGAGGTAAACCACTGGATAACAATTAGAAGTTTGAAATGGTTGGCTTGAGGAAGCAAGAAAAGAGAGTTTAAATTATGGGGACAAGGTTGTGGGTGTAGTTCTATCTAGGAGACAAGATTGTGCCTATGGTCTTAGTCTAGGAGGGGGAAGCCCTAGAGGGGAGAAACTAGTCTTTTTCTAAGGTGAAGGATATTGAGTTTGGGTGATAGGTTCTAGGATAAGGTACAAATTGTATGCAAAATAAGACAAACTAAGCATCAAGATGATGTATCTACAAGGCCAAAGTGAGCATAAAACAAGAGGGTAAAGAGGTCTAGTATGCACTTTTATTTTCTAGAATATTTGAATTCTTTCTATTTTATGGGTTGCTTTGGAGTTTCTTTCATTTTCTATCATATTTTTGTATTTCTCAAGTCCCATTGACTTGGTTTGGTTATGTATAGGCATCAATATAGTTAGTTTTCATTTGAGTCCTTCCCTTTTTTCCTCGGGAGAAGAAAAGAAGGGAATAAAAGTTGTCTAGCTTGATCTATTCATTGAGTACCCTCTTGTTGCTCTAGCTCAGAAGACTATTGAGTGCCTCATTGTATTGATCTAAATACTTTCCTGTTGATGAACCTCTGAAGCCTGCTAAGTGCCTAAAAGCTGTTGGTTAGAGTCCATTGGGAGAGGAGTAAGCATTGCAAATCCCTCTGGTGTAAGGCTGTCTCTCTAAATCTATCAATCAAGTGCTCTCCCTTTTTATCATTATTTTTCTTTTTGTATGCAGGAATATGCAGCTGGAATACATGGATCTTTACCTTATCCACTGGCCAGTACACCTGAGAAAGGGAGCCTTACTTCCAGTCCCTAAGGAAGAGGACTATCTGCCCTTAGACATGAAGTCTACATGGCAAGGAATGGAGCAGTGTGTCAAGCTGGGTCTCACTAAAGCTATTGGTGTAAGCAACTTCTCCAGTAAGAAGATTGAATGTCTGTTAAGCCATGCCAAGATATTCCCTGCTGTCAATCAGGTATTAATTTTTTTTGTAAGATGTTGGAGTTCAACTATTTATTTTGGCATTTGCTTTGTGAATCGAGGAATTGATAGTAAAACTGTTTGAACAGGTAGAAATGCATCCAATGTGGCAGCAAAGAAAACTGAGAGATTACTGCAGTAAGTTGAAAATTCTTGTCGGTGCATGGTCTCCTCTTGGAGGACCACCTACTTCTCAGTGTGCGGTTAGTGTCATGGATCACCCTGTTATCAAAGAGATAGCGGAAAAGCATGGAAAGTCCACAGCCCAGGTACCAGTTTCAAGCTATATATATCTTTGTCTGTGGGGAATGTTTGGGCTTGGATCAGAGGGGGGCCAATGTTTGATGATGTTAAGGAATTAAGCTGGAAAATTGCTTTCTCAAATATTATAATGGCTAGGCAATGCTCCATGTTATGGTCGATTAATTTTACAAATTCAATTAGTAAGATTAATTAAGAAAATTCAGTTAGCAATTATTATATCTATTTGGAGCTTCTCACTTGAATCTATTGGGCAGTACTATTTAAGTTCAACTAAATAAGACTAATTGTTAAAGTAGATCCGGTCAAGCTCCTTGATGAAATGTATTACTCAAGCTTTTTGTATACTATCTTTCATGCATTCCAAGGTGGTTGTATATGTTGTTAATTTAGCTTCCATTTTGTACGTCAAGAGCAAGACTATTTTCAAAAAGCTTTGAAAAGCATGGTGTAAAACCAATCTAAAGAGACACTAAACAATGTGTAAACTGTTGGCTTGGACCACTAATTTCATATACATATTTGTCCACTCATCAAAACCATTCAATTCTGGCCTAAGGCATGTTACTGGAATTCATTAGTGATGCCAGACTGAATCTGTTGCAAAGCATCGAGTGGCCTGAACACTTTCCTAAAAAAAATTGATAGTTTATAGTTGATAGTGTATATGTTGTTAATTTAGCTTCCATTTTGTATGTCAAGAGCAAGACTATTTTCAAAAAGCTTTGAAAAGCATGGTGTAAAACCAATCTAAAGAGACACTAAACAATGTGTAAACTGTTGGCTTGGACCACTAATTTCATATACATATTTGTCCACTCATCAAAACCATTCAATTCTGGCCTAAGGCATGTTACTGGAATTCATTAGTGATGCCAGACTGAATCTGTTGCAAAGCATCGAGTGGCCTGAACACTTTCCTAAAAAAAATTGATAGTTTATAGTTGAAAGTTGTTTTGGTTAAATTGTTGCTTTTTTCAATGGTTTAATAAGAATCCTTGTGATTCTGGAGCCACTCTCGTAAGCTTTTTGTTGTGTGAGTTCTTTGATTGTTTAGATTATTTTGCAGGTTATATTGAGGTGGGAAATAGAACAGGGAGTAAGTGTGCTGCCCAAGAGCTACAACAAAGAAAGAATAACTCAGAATTTTCAGGTGTTTGATTGGTCTCTGACTGCAGCTGACCATGCAAAAATTGACACCCTTGAGCAGAGGAAAGGCAACAGGGGAGAGGCTTTTGTTAACTCTACCACCAGCCCTTATAAATCTGTGGAATTGTTATGGGATGGCGAGATCTAATAAGCTAATTAAGTAATGATATATTCTTTTCTCACAGCAGAGGATATGTTAAAATAACCTTAAACCTCTAGAGTGAGAAGAAGATATTAACTATTCTATAATAACATATGGTGAATATAGCCCTATTTTCTTTGTGCTATTGAAAAACACCTCATGGTTGGAACTTGGGTGATTAGTTGTGCTTGTGCGCTATGCCATGTTTTTTGCTTGATAATGAGACTGATCGTGTCTTTCATTTTACATTTTATTGCCATGATCTGTTATAGAAATGTAGTTTTTATCGTAAAGAGAGAACAATATTGGTCTGTATACCCAATGTTACAATTTATGTCAAGGACTAGGATATTTTTATTAATATGATTTGCAGAGTACATACATAAAAAAAATGTAGGTTATGTTGAAATGGCATCCAGAAATATGGAAAACGTAAAACTGATTACAGGTAACTAGAGCCACAGAGTACATTAAATCTGAGGTGGGCATCGAGCATGAGCATTAGAAAGTATGTAGTGTGTAAAGATTAGCATCGAAGACTTTGGCAACATTACCAATGAGCAAATCAAGGATGGCATAGTGGAGAGAACCCAATATAGAGCAGGGTCCTATAATTGTGGGAGTACTTGGAAATTAAATGGTCATTTGTTTTGAGAAAAAGCTAAGGAAAGGACCTAATAGTTTAGCAGGCCAAATTCCCAATACATGTGATTATACTTGAAAATTAAAGGACTTGTTTGAATGGAAGTTATATGCCAACTTTGAAGATAGATCTGAAAACATGTTGGTCACATAAGGAAAGGGAAGACAACATCACTATGACATTTTTTTTCCCATTTATTTCCACAATAAACAACAAAATTATGTCCCCATGTCAGAAAAGAAGAATTTTCATTTTATAATATTATTTATATACATATAAAACTTTCATATAGACAATTAAACAGACTTGATGACTTAAATAGGGTAGCATATACTAATTAAACCATTTAAGATCTTTATATGTCCAAATAAAACTACTAACATAATATGATAATTAAGGAAACACAAAGGATATAAAAATATTGAACATTAAAAATAGATGTGGTGGTCACTTGACTAGATATCCTCGCATAAATGTTGGGAACAATGATAATATCATCCAACTCTTTTTTGATGTGTATTCATGAAATTGGTTCATAGCATAATCTAATTTAAAGAATTTGTACAACCATAATATTATGAACTTTTAAGAAGACATTTAATATTTTAAAATGAAATTTACATTGTAAATGTTAAATTATGTTTTCACTAGAAATTATGTATAATTTAAATATAATTCATTTTAATATAAGTATATTACAAATCATTCTGATTGTAATATGTAAATGTTAATAGTCAACATACAACATAGTTATATCAATCTATGATTTATAATAAGATTAATGATCTATAGAATATAAGTACAATATTAATGGTAACATGTCAAGTGTATTAAAGTGTTTTCTTATTTAAAAATGTTTCAATTGTTTTAAACATTTTTTTGTGTGGGGTAGATAATATGAACCAATAATTAGTAGGTGATTGATTGTTTTTTGATTAAGGAAATGAGGGATTTTGAAAGGGTCCAAACCCTTGTACAAAAGAAAGTTAAGCATTAAGCAAAACAAGAGAACAAAAGAAAACCAAGTAGAGCTATGATGACACCACAAAAAACAAGATACTACAAACCTTTACAAGCTACTAACTCAAAGTCAAGGTAATTTGAAGCAAAATTGTTTTGGTAATTTTTTCTTAACTATAGAGCAAGGATCCTTTTGCCCTAAACTTCTTTTTTTGGAACAAGGAAGATTCATAAGACCGCAAGTGGATCCATCATCCAATCTTGAAACCTTGAAAGAGGTATCCATTACCAGACTTCCAACATGAGCTTCCCCTCTATTTTCTTCCTTCTATGCATCATTAGTGGTGGTAATGCACTCCTCAACAACAACATGCATTTGTTCCTTTCCCTCCAAATGAAATGGTTTTTCTTGTTGCTTGGGCAACTAGTAGTACCATGGCCCAATTTACAACAAAGGTAAATTATTGAATAGTCTTTAAATTCAAATTATTATACCCAATCATCAAATTTTGAAGATAAGGTAATCCTAGTAGGGAGCTCTTTGTTTTTCTCCATAAACACACAAAATATAGTAGATAGAAAATGTTTCTTGAATTTTGTGACTATCAGTAGCAAAGTATTGTCCAAAATCACAATAAGTATAAACACCTCTTCGTCCCAATACTCCAAGGACAATCTTGGCAATCTAATCCAAATAAGGAACTTGATAGAGTCATCATTCATTGGATTTAAGCCTAGAGACCAATTTTTAAGACATAGGCTATTTTACCCCATAAATCAAGGACCTTCCTATAGAGTCCTTGTGCAATAATCCAAATTGGAAAAAGAAAATAAGAAAAAATATTCAACAAAGGGACTACCTCAATTTGACCTCCAATCATCTTCTGACAACACCAATGTTCGACGATTATCACAAAATTTCCCAACCAATGAATTCTTAAGCCAAGCAGTTGACTTAGTAAAAAGGGAGTCAAGGATAGCAATTTGTATTTTCCCCTCCACCTCGGCTTGGATACAAAGAATATCATTTGAACCATATTCACAAAGAAACTCCTCACCTAAAGTGGGGGAGTGAAAATCCTTACCATCGGTTGCAATAGGCACACACACCTTCTTAGAGTGGCAAACCCTAGGGCGTTCACTCTCATCAACACTCATAACAACCACATCATTGTTGTTCTAGGACTAGGTTAAAATCGAGGTTAAAGACAAAGATCAATAGTAGCAACCGCAACTACTTCAAATCTAAACCAAAAAGACCCAAATCCAAACAAGTACAAATAGTAATGGAAATCAAATAACGACAAATGCCAAACTTCCCATGCTAAAGTTGATTCATATTAATTGCATATCCTTCATTTTGTTGTGTATGCAAACTTCCCTTCAAGTTTTCTTGTATGCAAGTGTATACAAGTGATAGTAATGTGATAGCAATTAGCAAGAATATCAAAGATTGTGGTTGTAGGTTGGAATGATGGAGATTGTTAGAGTAATAGGTTGTTTACTTAATTAATTTAATCACATTGATTAATTAATTAAGTCACCTTTACTTTATTTCACTTAAGATAAACTTATACATTCTTTATTTTATAATTATTCCTAGGGTTTTCACCTTTAGGGTTTGGATCTCCTTTTATAAGGATTGATCTTTTGTAATCTATCATTATTTCGGTTAACACATTTTTGCTTCATGTTTTGCAAAGCACCATTCTTGTGTCTCTTGATCTTCTTTGGTGACAGGTTATTTGCTTGCAGGTGTTCATTGGGATCTATGAGGTTGGTTTTATCAACTTCTACATGGTATCAGAGCTCCAGATCTGCAAGCTTTTTGTTCCTTTTTCATGAGATCTTGCCTTGAAGCAATTTTTCAGTACATCCAAGGTCAAATCAGACCTCTCCATTGAATCTAGAGTTGTCGGAATAGTCAAGATTGACCTTTATTTTGTCAAATTTGGCTTCCATTTGTTAGATCTATGAAGGTTTGAAGAATGGGTTTTTTTGCAAGATCCACAGGGTGCCTGATTTTTCGAGGCGTTTTGAGCCCAAACATACCTCACCATTGCACTCAGAAGGCCCAAAAACCCCTATTTCCATATATAATTTGTCAATTTTGGAGCAGGTCACCCCGAGACATTTTTTTTACCTAGCAAGGGTCATACGACCGCCTGTGCGTATTTCGAAGTAAAATTTTGTCAAAAAAAAAAATTATTATTTTTTTGCAAAAAAAAGACCTAGTTTTTTTAATTGTAAAAAATAATTTATTTTTAAATCTTAAAAATAAAATTAAAAGCTTTGGAAAAAAAAAATGTTTTCAATTTTTTTTTTAAAAGAAGCAAAGGGGAGGTACCCCTGCGCAAGGTACTGTGCAGGTCCGTACTTGTGCAGCCCTGCGTAGAGGTACCTGCGTTACCCCTAGGGCGTGCGAACCCTAGGGGCCTGCGCCCCATTTGGGGAGCGGTGGGGGTGGCCCACGTGCCCCCCCACCAATAATTTTTAATTTTTTTTTTATTATTACAAAAAAATTCATTGTAATTTTTTTAATGTTTTTTTTAAAGAACATTTTTTTTCAAACAAGCCGAATTGCACAAATGCTGTGATGGCCATATGGCCGTCAATTTTAGCTCACAGTTTTGCTGCGACGGCCATACAGTCATCAAATTTAATGCAATAATTGTGTTGTTTTGTCCTTTGAGGGCAGTTTTCTTTCGGAGGACAAAACTTTTTCTCACGGTGTTGAAATCAGGGAAACGAGATATCGCTAGAAAGAGGACTCAAAGCACTTTCTAGTGGTGTAGGTATGTTTTGGATATTTTTTCTCAAGTCCCTGTTATTGCCAGTCAAAGTCAACTCTTATTTTCTGGAGATACCTTCAGTGTTTTCAGGATAACTTTTGCATACGATGTTGAAAATGGGCAAACAAGATATCGTCGAAAATTTGGTTCTAAGCTCTCCGTAGTGGTGCAGGTGATTTCTAGATTTTTCTTTTTTTCTTTTTCTATAAATCCTTCTTCTAAGTTGTAGCCCTTTTTGGACCTTATGGGCTCACATTGCATGTATTTATCATATGTAAACGCACTGAAATAAAGTGCCTCAACTTTGTATGTGTAGTATTGGGATTTTTGCACATCATATTGTGTCATCGTACTTTCACTATTCTATAAAATTCCATGGGGAGTTGATATTTGCCTTTGTTTTCCATCATACCTTTGTCTAGTGAGTGTTCCTTCTACGACAGTAGTGAATCACATTGATTCTCGACTCATGCGTATGTGCCTTTGTTTGCACACCCTTTATACTTTGTTGGTACTTTTATGTTTTCACATTCAGATGTTCTTGGGTCTTCTTCATGCACTTCTTTCTAGCATTCAGTTTCAATGTACCTGTCATGACTCTCCCTTGTCAGTATTATGGGGGGTTTCTACTGTTGGTGATATTGTTTCCTTGGTTTCGTTGGAGTGAGCTATATATTCAGTAATTGTTCCTATGTACTTTTAGATACAACGTACATCATTGGTTGGTTACTTATATTTCATTAAGATGGATCACTTACCATATGGACACTCTTGCATTCAGGAGGCGACCTTCCATTTTCACTTGATCGGTTCTTCAGACTATTGGTACTTGTGCCATTTGTATCTTTGAGTTTTTGATGTTTTCCTTGGTTTGTCATCGGATTCAAGTAGTGTCATTGGGGGCACTCATACAAATTCTTGTCTTCTTAATCCTAAATATCATATGTTTCAGCAGAGGTTCTTCTTTCAACATTTCAGCAATCATTCTATGACAGTGTTTGCAGTTTATTCACGCTTCAGTGGTGTTTTTCATGTTCATCCTTTGTTCCTATCTTTTAGGAAAATTTCTTCTTGGTTGGAGGCTTCTTTGTCCTTCACTCTTGTTGGAGGCTTCTTCAATCCTTCACTTGTTCCTATTCTTTTTGGGGCATTCTTGTTTGGAGGCTTCTTAGTCCTTCACATGTATTTCTCTCTTTTGGAGAGGAGTTTTTCCCACGAGGTTTTCTCTTTTTCTCCTGTTGTGTGAAATATTTTACATTTGTATATGGGTACCTCATTAGGCCTAGTTTTCAGGACCCATCTTTGCTTTCATGCATCTGTCCTTAGTTTTTTAGCTTCTCCCTAAGTTCATCTTAAGGGGGGGTGTTAGAGTAATAGGTTGTTTACTTAATTAATTTAATCATATTGATTGATTAATTAAGTCACCTTTATTTTATTTCACTTAAGCTAAACTTAGACATTCTTGATTTTATAATTATTCCTAGGGTTTTCACCTTTAGGGTTTGGATCTCCTTTTATAAGGATTGATATTTTGTAATCTACCATTATTCTGGTTAATGCATTTTTGCTTCATGTTTTGCAGAGCACCATTCTTGTGTGTCTTGATCTCCTTTGGTGACAAGTTATTTGATTTCAAATGTTCATTGGGATATGTGAGCACCATTTTGATTCCATTTATAGTTTGTATTTGCCCCTCCACCTCAGCTTGGATACAATGAATATCATTTGAACCATCTTCACAAAGAAACTCCTCACCTAAAGTGGGGGAGTGGAAATCCTTACCATTAGTTGCAATAGGCACACACACCTTATTAGAGGGGAAAACCCTAGGGCATTCACTCTCATCAATACTCATAACAATCACATCATTTTTATTGTAGGACTAGGTTAAAATTGAGGTTAAAGACAAAGATCAATAGTAGCAACCACAACTTCTTCAAATCTAAACCAAAAAGACCCAAATCCAAACAAGAAAGTACAAATAGCAATGGAAATCAAATAACGACAAAGCAATACCAAACTTCCCATGCTAAATTCGATTCATCTTAATTGCATCTCCTCCATTTTGTTGTGTATGCAAACTTGCCCTCAAATTTTGTTGTATGCAAGTGATAGTAATGTGTTAGTGATTAGCAAGAATATCAGAGATTGTGGTTGTAGGTTGGAATGATGGAGGCAACTTTCTTTTATAGAAAAGATATTTGAATGGACGATCAAGATTAAAAGCCAATATTATGCCAAGATCAATGAATGAGGTTGCTTACACCACGAAAGGATAGGGTTAGGGCTTGTTAATGATAGACGATCAAGATTAAAAGGATATCGAAAGTGATAAATGGTGGAGATTCAAAAGAGGAAGTGGAGGGAAAGTGGAGCAAATTAAATAATAAAATTATTCAATTTGGGAGAGCATGTGAGCAATTAAATAATCAAAGTGGTCATTTAATTGTGGAAGAGAGGGAGAAAGGAGATTTTAATTAAAATGATTAAAAAAACCATTTAGTTAAAAGTGGAGGAAATGGGATGACATTAAATATTAAATTAGATTAATTACTTAATAATGGAGGGAAGAGTGGTATAAATAGTTAAATAATAGGAATAATTATTTAACTTATAAAAGGAAGAAAAGGTTAATGAACATTTAAATAATTTAAATAATTATTTAACTATAGACATAAAGTAAAGAATGAATAATTGAATAAATGATAATTTATTTAATTATAGAAAGAAGAAAGGATATTAATAATGTAACTAAATATTAATTTATTTAATTAATCGAGGGAAGAATAAAGAAATAGAAAGTGAATTTAATTAATAGAAGAATGTGACCTTAGAAAATAATTAAATAATTAAAATTATTCAATTATATCGAGAAGAAGGGAAATCGATGCAAAAAAATGGTATTCGCAGGCCTAGAACATTTCTTAGTGTACATTTTTCCCCTCTTTGATATAATGTGAATTCGTATGAACGTTGTATCAAAGAATAAACAAGAAAATTCAACTCATGACATTCCTCAGTGTGCCCTGGTGAAGATAGGATAGACCTATCCCCGCTCATTTTTTTTTTTTTAAATGATAAATTATTTTGAAAAGAAAATTTAATGTACTAATAGAAAAAGGTTTTAGTTTTGGACCTCAAGGATGTTCACATTAGGGTTTGGACTCAACCTTTGACATGACCAACTAAAAGGGATGGTAAAAATCCCACCCTAAGGGGGTATAAATGTAATTTTGGTAGGTAAAAATGATCATTTGTGCTTTTTACATTGAGTGAATAGTGAGCTTTGAGCGTGACCTAGTTGCGGAGCTGCTACCAAAATGTCTCCAGTACCACACACTACACATTGGGGATACTGAGTTTGAACTTATAGATGACTAGAGGGCTCAGGGGATGTGGTACGTACACCTTTCTTTCTTCATAATTTTCTCAATTTTTTGTAGATTTTAGGGCTTAGATTTAGGCCAGAAAATGCGGTGCACAAATTTCACCGCATCTGCTATCGTGTTCACCACAAATGGAGGTAGTTCACCGCATCCACTTGGTGCGATGCATTTGTCAAGTTTTTTGATGCATATGTTTTGCGCAACACAACTGGAAATTGAAATGATGCATTTGATGACGTGAACAACATGTGATGGGTTAAATGACTCATGTGTATTTGTGAGCTGCATGTGATGTATTGCATGATGCGTGTGAAGTTGTGCAATACAAACATAAGTTTGTATGCCACAATTGACTGAAATCCCGCATGTGAATGGGGATTTGACACATTTACAAATGTGACTCGCATGTGTAGATTTAGTGATGCATTTGATGGTTGAGCCGCATATGTTAGACAGTGCGACACATTGGATTATTTTGATTTTTGCCCCAGTTTTGGATAAAATTTTCTCTGTGATCAAGGTCAAATAGATTACTTAGAATTTTTCAATTGACATAATATGCTTACTTGTGATCATAAGCAAGGTATGATCCTATTTACACCCAAGAGATTTGGATTGCACAATTGATTGACTGATGAGGAGCTAGACCAATTACATGCCCTTGGATTATACTACATTACCTTTATGCCCGTGATTAGGGCTAACAGGGGATTGTTGACCACCTTGGCTAAGAGGTGGTATTTAGAGACTAGCTCATTTCACCTGCCTATAGGGAAGGCCATTGTCACACTTGAGGACATGTGATGGATCTTGAGGCTTCCGATTGGAGGAGAGTGTCTCATATGATCTTGAGCATGAATACATTGCTATTCAGAGTGCTTTCAAGCATGAGGACTTGACAGAGCTTAGAATTGAGGAGTATGAGATTTGATGGGATGTACTAGCTGATAGATATGATCAATTTATTATGGTTTTTTGTAGTGTGATTGGTGGAGTCACATGCCCTAATTGATGGGGACATGAATTCCTTGTTGGATTGGGGATATATTGGTTGGGATGTTGACCCAAGGAACAGTGTAAGCTTGGGGACCATGCATGCTTGCTATGTTGTATTTCCAGTTGCATGATGTTGTGTATAGAGGTGCACAGTCCATTAGATATGGTATGACACTTCTCATGGTCTAGGCATGGGAGAATACTGCTATGTTTCAGCCTCCTATGCAGAGACAGTTGGGGGCAGGTTTACCTTGTGTGTACATATATGGAGGTGTAGTCACATAGATGCATGTTGGTGATGTGGGATACTGGCGACATGCGATTGATATTTTTGATTTATTTATTTGGAGACCATATAGGGATTGCACCCCTTTTGCAGATGATGCTCAACATTTTCCCTATTGCATTAGGCATGCTATCTTATCGGGAGGATAGCACAAAGTCAACACATCATAGAGAGGTATCTACCCGAGCGGGTTCTGCAATAGTTTGGGAAGCGGTAGGGGCTTCTAGTGGGCATTGGAGAGTTTTTCAAGGCCAACAGGGAGATTCAACTATGGGGGCCTATGATCGGTGTTATTACAACAGAGTAAGACATTAGATGGACTACAACTTGTTTAGTGGGGGCCAGGGAAAAGGTTGCAGATGTAGGCACTACAATTGAGTATGATACATGGTGGGCCGATCATAGGCCAATGCCATTGATAGATACATATCAGCTTACTCCTGTGGAGAGATGTGGGAGAGGTCCATGAGGCAAATTCAGAGGTCGTGGATGGGGCCGAGGAGATGGTGGGGGAGATTATGGGGATGGAGGAGGTAGGGGTGGGAGAGGAGACAGAGAAGGGAGGGGCAGAGACAGAGATGGACGTCCATCTCGTCCACTGAGGTGAGACGGTAGTCGATAGGTAGTGGAGGATCCTTGGCAAGAGGAAGGTGAGAGCAGATGCTATCAGGAGGAGGAGGTGAGAGAAGAGGTTCCAAGTGCTCCGAGTCAAGTAGATGTTCCTCCTCATCAGAAGAAGGTCAGAGATAAGGTCGACATTAGTATGGATTTCAAGGTTGGAGAGGTTGGTCGAGAGGAGATGGAGGACAAGGAGGAGGTTGAGTTGTGGGAGAGGATGATTATGGAGGAGTGGCTAGATGAGATAGCCATTGTCAAGGTGATGGAGGTGGAGGCAGAGGACATGCCTAAGGATCCTCGGATAATAGAGCTATAGGGACATTTATAGGCTTTGTAAAGAGAGGTATTGTAACTGAGGGCAGAGAGAGACATGGTTATGATCAGGGCACAATAGGTGGATCAGAGTGCCATATATTTTATTAGTAGATGCAGTGGTCCATCAACAAATTTTTCTCGAGAGTTGCAGAGGGCTTGCAGAGGAGAGTAATATTATAGAGACCTTTATGAGAGGGCAATGCCTCCCTCGTAGAGAGAGGCCAAATTTATAGAGGTGATGAGAAAATCATAGGCCAAATCACATTTTCGACGATCCTAGAGTAGCAGAGGGTTGTCCCAGCCATGACCCTCTCCATATCACCGATCACTAGGGTCAGGATCTTAGCAGAGACATGAAAGGCAACCCCAATCAGGACCATCTCCATCAGGAGAAATGGGGAGCACTAGCTATATTTATTCATTGCATTAGACACTGATATGTATATTTTTTATTGAGCCTACGAGCTCCATTTTTTTGGATACATCTTGATATTGTATTGTGACATGATCTTTTTATGATATATATGTGAGATACATGATTTTGGCGATGACTACATGATGTGTTATTTATTATGAAATTTTTATTTTATGTGATGGATTATGATGCTATGATGTTATGCATTTATATGATGTATGAGATGTTTTTATATGCCTTATGGATGTGTGGTGCATGCTTATATATGATTCTCTATATTATGATGTATGGATGGATGCACTTAATTTTTATTGCTATGATGGATGCAAGATGTACATGATTTAATTTTTATGATATGCTTTATGATATTATGGATGCATTATTATTATGGTGTGATGTAGTATAGATATGTATGATGCATGTAAGTGCTATGATATGTATGATCCCCTTTTGATATACAAATGTGATATGTGTGCAATGAGATGTATGCAATGATTTATGGATGCAAGATGGTATTATGTGGTTATGACATATGATGCTTATAGGAATGCACATATGATTCTTTATGATAAGATGTTATCTATGTTTTTGTATTTTCTGATGCAATATGGATGACCTAATATGCTCATGATGATGCCTATGATGCTTCTAATATGATTATGTATGCAGGATATATTTGTGTGTCATAGGATGCTATCAGGATGATTGCGACAGAAGAGGTGTGAGTGCGAAGAATATGGATGTTAGTATGGATTTATTCAAATGAAAAGGGATTGATATTCTTGCTTGATAAATATTAAGCTTGGATGATTATCATCATTGGAAATTTAAACTATAGAAAATGGATAATAAACACCATGGCATGACATAGAACAAGGCGTGCAATGTTATCTGTTTGCAAAAATAGTCACTTAACAAACAATGAATGCCTTGACTCATATTGAGGACCAAGTTACCATAGTCTTTTTGTCAAGACAAACCACAAGCATCAATCAAAAAGAAAAGAGGTCACAATCCATCATCGCTCCTCTAAATCCTTCTTGGGACATCCTCGAGGGACATAGTAACATGACCAAAGGAAAATAAAAAAGATAAGACCAACTAGACCCATAGAGTCAACAACCATTTAGATCATTTGTCAGAGGTTGTTTGTTAATAGGATTGATAAGTTTGATTGATTGATTGATAAGGTTGACTGACAAGATTAATTGATTGACAAGATTGACTGATTGATTGATGGGTAAAAACAAAAATATGTGTCACACTTTATAAAGGAAATGACCAACACTGATCCAACTTTTAAACTTGAATCACTAAAACATGGCATATATGTTTTGAATTTTGAAATGATGCAAACTAGTAAAATATGTATTTTTTAGTATATTTTATATTTGTATTTAAAAAAAAATAAAATATATATATATATTTTAAACTAGTTTTTAATAAATTAACACTATAAATTAGTTGCTGATAAAATGTTGAAAAATGAAGTTGCATGAGACGTCAAACATTTTTTAGTAATTTTTTTTTTTCTTTCAATTTTTTTGTGTGTATTTATAACTTGAAACTTTAGTGCATGGATATTTTTTTTTCCAATTTTGATAAATATATATTTTTAAATAAATGTTAAAATGTGCGTGAATAAAAAATAGTTGTTTCCATCGGACGCCAACTTTCATATTAAATATTTATCTAAAATAGAAAAAAAATATACCATCTTGAAATAGATTCTTTTATCTAGTGCATCATAATTTTTTTTCTATTTTTTTTAATAAGTTTTAGTATTTTTCCTTGACATGGTATCACCCTAATATTTTGTGCTAATAACCTACTTTTAGTAAAAATAAAAAATAAAATATAAATAATAATTAAACTATTAAAATAAATATATTTTTGAAACCTACACTTATGAATCTACAAAAGGGTATTTTTATATTTAAAAAAAAAAAAATTACATTAGTAGGAGTTATTGAAACTTCAATTTTTTCAAATAATTTTATTTTTTTAGTAAATTGAACTCAAAATGGTGCTCCATATATTTTTAACCAACAATTTTAGTTGAGAAAGTATCTAACTTAGCTAGAATGAATCTTACTAGATCATATGTTTGACCAAAATTGATTTTAGTTAGAGATACTTAAATTAAGTTGTGCTAATAAGTTGGCTAAAAGTGTGACACAACTTTGCACTTTTACCCTGACCAATTGATTGACTGGCATGATTGATTAATTTATAATGTTTGGTTTCAAGAAAGGAAACATGTCATATAAGACGTTGAGTCTGGTTTCGACAATGCAACCACCTATATAAGGAAAATGATAGAGTTGACAAATGACAATGTTTGGCTTTAGGAAGGACACATCACGTATGAGACAAATGATAGGATCAGGTTTGATTTCAGGAAATAAGGCAAGTCGTATAAGATGTCGAGTCTAGTTTCGTCAATGCCATATATCTTGTATAAGACCATTGACTTGGTAGATATTGATGATTGGGCAATTGATTGGTTTAGATTGAAGACTAGTTGGATAGTTAGTCTATTTTTTTGTAATTTGGTTGAGGTTCAGATATCTGCTTGTGTTTGATCAAAGTGTCGTCCTTAGCAATGTACAACTTATTATAGGAAAGATGACAATAAACCAAGATAGACTCGAAAAATCCTAAGGGACTGACCTAGTGCCTCAGGGGCTCATCGAAAGATGGCCTTACCTATGTTATACATGTAGAGACATCGTATTTGAACTAACTTCGACCATGGATAACTCATTATTATGATGCGAATCATGATTGACTTGAATCGACAAAACCCTAAAGGATTGACCTAGTGCCTTGGGGGCTCATTGAAAGATGGACTTGCCTACATAGCATGCACATAGACATCGTAGTTTGACTGGACTTGGAATGACACAGACTTTGACTTTGTTTTTGGAGTTTTTGATAATTTCTGATTTTTTTGGGTTTTGATATTTTATGATTTTTTTGGATTTTTGGCATTTTCTATTTTTTTTTGGTGTTTTGATGTTTTATATTTTTTTTGTATTTTTGATGTTTTCTGTTTTTTTTTTTGGATTTTTGATGTTTTAAAGTACATACCATGTTTAGGATCCCATAAAGATGTGAGTTGAGGAATTGCCCCTAGTCAGATATAGGACCAACTTATTATGGGCGAAGGGATTGATGGATGCCAAGGATGGTCATGGAAGGTGAAGGACACTAAATGCCAATGGTTCTCAGGCCATGAGAAGGATGACAAAGCTTTATTATGATAAGTGAAAGATGGGTGGATGGGGGTAAATAACCAGATAGAGTGGTAATAGATGGTAGATCAAAGACTGAATACACATGGCGCCTATTTTCTAGGTTTTCACCATGGTACTTATCCAAAGTGCCACCGAAGTGGTTTTCACTATTGGACAAATTATTTTGCTTTACTATTTTTTAATTTTTTTTGGTGTCACCAAGACACTTATTTGCTAGGTTTTCATCAAGGTGTTGATTTTTTGTATGTTTTTTTACTTTGATGGGATTCTTTGAAAGCTATGTATGGTACCAACGAAGGTGCATGCTGTTGATAGGCTCTAGTAATGGTTCACCTTTAGGAGTATAAAGCTAATAAGCACCGGACCCATATGTTGTTGTGATGATGTAGGGACCCAACCAATTAGGCTCAAACTTTCTAGTCTTTTCTTGATCCATCTGATTCTTAGGATTCTCTTTCAAGACTAAGTCACCCATGTCAAAGTGTATGACTCAAACTTTCTTATTGTAGCTACGACACAATCGATTCTGGTATGCCTGTAAATGGGTTAATGCATTATGTCTCTTTTTATCCAATAGCTCTAGCTCATGCAAATGAGATATGTGGTACTCTTCTTCATCAATAAACTATTGCATAAATACCCTTAATGATGGTAACTCAACCTCAATGGGAAGAATGGCTTCGAATCCAAAGATGAGGGAATATGGGGTGGCTCATGTGGGAGTGTGGATGCTAGTACGATATGCCCATAATGCAGGATTAAGTTGGATGTGCCAATCATGACCAAAATCATTGACACTATTTTTTAAGATTTTAAGGATGCTCTTATTAGATGCCTTAGCTTGACCATTGCCTTGGAGGTAGTATGAAGTGGTGAAATGATATTGGATATAGAATCTCTGGCATAATTCATGAACATCCTCATTTTTGAAGGGACAACTATTATCCATGATGATAGATTGGGGAACACCATATCGACATATGATATAGTTAAGTATGAACTCATATATTTTCTTACTAGTAATGTAGACCTCATTAGAATGGCTTCAATCCATTTAGTAAAGTATTCAGTTGCAACAAGGATAAATTTATGACCATTAGTAGAGGTAAGCTGAATCTCTCCCATGAGGTTGAATCCCCATTAAGAGAATGGCCAAAGTGATGTAAGTGGGTGAATTTGTTGAGTAGGTGTGTGTACAAGATCTCCATGTATCTGACATTGGCAACATTTCTTCACAAAGTAGTAGATATCACATTCCATGGTAGGCCAATAGTATCTCGTTCACATAAGCTTCTTAGCTAAGGTAGGACCAATAGAATAAGCTTCGTATATACCATTGTGTACCTCTTGTAAGTCCGTTTGCACTTCATATGAATAGATATCTTAGGAGGGTGCTATCTAGGCTACGACTATAAAAGGTATCACCGAAGATGAAATATTTGGAGGCTTACCCAATAAAGGTCTTGTGTTGGTTAGCAGACAAGTCAGGAGGGATAATCTGGTCATGCAAGTAATTATAAAAGTATTTATAGCAAGGAGATTCAAGACCAACAAGTTCACACATGAGTTCAGATTCAGGGACCTTGAACATAGGGATCAACATTTGTTCCACCAATAACTCATATTGCGAGGTGTTAGGAATATCTAAGAGAGATCCAATGGTTTCCATTGCATCAACTGCTTTATTCTGAATCCTTAAAATTTTCTCAAAAGAAATAACATTGAAGTACAACTTAAAACTATCCACCATGCGCTTGTAGGGGGTACGCTTCTCATCCTTTGTATCATAGTCATTATCAACTTGACAGATAACCAACTGGGATTCACCATAGGCTTAAAGATCCTTGATTTTCCATTTGATTTCCTTTCAGAGTCCTATCAACAATGCTTCATATTTGGCCATGTCCATTCACGGGAATGCTATTCTATATGACTTAGTAATGGAGTCCCCTTGAGGTGTGATAAAAAGAAGACCAGTCCCCAAACCATGATTTGTATAAGACCCATAAAGTACAATTTCCACATTGTAGGAGTCTCTATTGCAAAGATGTATTCATCAGAAAAGTTGGACATTGGAGGATATTTGTTATCATTAGTGTGTTTGCAAGTTGATCAACTATCACTTGTCCTTTTATTTCCTTACAACCAACATATTTGTTGTGCCTTTTGCACACACGCCCCGTTCCGAATGGAGACCCTCTTTTCCCTCTTTGCTTTTTTGTTCCCTTTTTGTTTTGCCTCATTTTGCGTACCCATTTTTGTGCCCTAAAAGGTCGACATGTTCCCCAAAGTCATATTTTAGGCCTAACCAAAGTCGCCCCTTTTAAAATGCTAAGTCTGGGGTCTTTTTGGGTTTTCCTTGACCTTTTTCCATTTCTACCATTTCTGGCTCTTTTTGAGTTTCCCCTTCCGAGTTTCCCTTCTCAGATTTTCGTCCTTGGTTTGCCATTTCCAACGTCCAACATCCGATGGCTTTCCAGACCCCCTTCTGAGTTTCCCTTGTCGGGTTTCCCCTTTCGGATTTCTCCTCGGGCTTCACCGTTTCTGACGGTCGTGGCGTGATGGCTTCCCGGCCACCGGACCCCGAATCTCCTGCCACCGATTGCGTTTTTTCCACCAACTCCGTCTGCCACCGTACGAGGAATTTAATGTTGTATTAATGGCGGTTTTTTCCTATAAAAGCAAAATTTTTGATCGTCATTGTCAAAAGCTCGAGCGATTGAGAAGTTTGGAGAACGTCCGACGCCCAAGTTTTCTTCCGTCCCGGATTTTGTGTGCTTTTTCGACGTCCCCTATGCATCCGGCAACTTGTTCTTCGAGATTTCAAGGTATGCCCGCCGTCCGCGCCCTCTTCCTTTTTTATTCCATTTCTGAGCTTTAAAATGGGATAAAATGCAGAAACCATGTTAAAATTTGGTAGATATAGGCCTTCCCATCAAAACCCACCTTTTAGAAAATTGAAAATCGATTGCTAAGTGTCCGAAAATCTGATCTGGAGCTTCATCACGTCGTGACTATTCTTCGGAACAGCACTGGCGCCTTCTGAGCTCGGGTCTTCCCACGGCCGTCTGTGCCTCTTCTCTTCAAATTCTGTTGGTGGCTCTTTTCCCACATTGGACTCCAGCCTTTGGAATTCTCATCCCGGGATTCTGTTGCATCCTCGCCGTTCCAAATGGCTCCGCCCGAGCGTCCTCTCGATCCTCGGACCCTAGACCCTCGAAGTCCGTCTAAAACTCAAAAATCAAAGGGTCCGCTTAATCCTCAAATTCAACCTCGGGATTCGATCTTCAGGATTCCCTTCCCGGAATTCCGTTCCGACTTCGCTGTTTCGATGACCTTCCCCTTGCGGCTTCTCGAACCTAGCTTCCTAGCCGCAAAGTCTTCCATCTTCCGGTCGAAACTCTAGGAAAATTTTCCTCTTCGGACTTCGGCCTCCGAAATTCCCTCCTCGGGATTCTGTTGTGTCATCGTCGTTTCAAACGGCCTCGTCCGAGCGTCTTCCCAGCTCCAGTACCTCGATCCGCTGTCCATCGAAACCCGAACTCTAGGTGAACTTCCTCCAAACTTCTTCCAGATTCTAAGCGCCAGAATTTCCTTCTCGGGATTTCGTTCCTCCTGCACCATTTCAAACAGCCCCGTCCAAGCATCTTCCTGACTTCCGGGTCCCGGTGCTTTGTTCGCCTTCAGGCTGTCCCAAACCCTCTGACCGCTTCAGGAAACTGCGTCCCGAATTTCCGCTTTCATTTCGCCATCCCCACACGGCCGACTCGTAGCTGCTTCCCGACGACAACAATCTGAGACCCGAATTCCAATGCCCGGAATTCCGCATCCTCTGCGCCGTTTCAGACGGCTTCCCTATAGATGATGCCTGAACTTCCAAATGAGGCATCAAATGGCCTCCAAATCCAAAATGGATTTCGACCCACTTGCTAAAATCAGTTCTTCTTTCATGCCAACCTTCTAATTCTTGAATCTAACACTGGGAAATCCCTTTGGGAATCCCATCCTCAATTTGCCTTGTCAAACGACATTCTACCGAGGGAATTCCGGCCCTGGAAACCCAGGTTGCTTACCTTGCCTTCTAATGATGAATTATCAAGTGTTATGAGATTATTGAATGAGAATAATGATTGTAAAGCTAATCTTGGTATGCAGGGATTTACCCAAGATCATTTCATCATGTTTCTGGTTACTGACTCTTGTCCTTCGTGCAGGATTTATGGAATCCGACGCATAAACTTCCGGTGCTTCCAAGAACAAAGGAAAGAGAATCGCCAAGGTACCTCGAGGCAAGGAGGATAAGGACCTGATGAGGTACAAGTTCCAGGGGGTCCCTATACAGTCCAGGGTCACCTCTCTTTGGAGGGACATCACGGATACCAACATCGGTCAGGTCGATGTTGATGAATTCATACAAAGGGTCAAGATGAATCCAAAGACCAAGAATGCCAAAGTAATAAAGAAAAGAAAACTTGCTAAAGCTGCAGGCTTCCCGCCGGCCTTAGTGGCCCCAAAATTGGTAATGGCATGTGTAGAGGCCTATCAGGAAGAAACCCGAACTATAGTGGATCGGGACAGAAATTTCTTCATAGATATGTCCCCAATAGGCATAACAACAATGTTCCGCATTCCTGCTTATGAGCGCATGGAGACCCCCACCATGGCCAAGTGTAAGGTACTATGGGAGCAGGATCCCATTGGATGCAAGAAGGTCATCAATCAATATTGGGTAAAGGATAAGCGGGGCAGCGCTGGCAAGCTTCCTCAGGAACTTTATCATAGCGATTTCTTCGAGGATTACCATGACCTCGTAACTTTGCTGAGCCGTGTGATGGGCCTTCATGGGGTAGCCTTCTTCCAAGAATGGATGTTCTACTTTATAGAGGAAATTCTCTGGGGTAAGGGCACCGCCTTTTATTTGGGCGAGATAATCAGCGACTGCTTCCATGAGCAGTTTACCACCGTGAAGAAAACCAACAAGTTCTTCATGACATCCTACTTGGTATATTCCCTCGCCGATCGACAACACTATCAAGGATTGGTAGTAGTACCCAGTGACCCATCAGGGGTGGAACTCAAGCCATATGATAAATACACCCAACTGCAATTCAAAAATTTCAAGAAGGATTACTGTCGGGTGAATGATGCATTCATCGCCTTCATGATCCGGTCCCTCGAGGGTTATTTTCACAGAAGGGTCTCTCATTGTGCCAGAGCTCTCCTTAAGCAGTATGCATTCCTTTATATACAGTTCCCAAAGTTCACGTACATCTGTGCCGAAGGATTCTTAGAGAGACCAAACATGTTGCCCCGGTACCCCAATGATCGGATCATTTTGTTGGAGCTGACCTGACAGCTACAATGCATTCACGGCATCCTGAGCGATAAGCATTTGGCGGGCCCGGTTTACCCCATTGGGTTCGGCCAAGGAATGTATAAGATCCATACCTCTTAATGTGTGGGGTATTCGGAAAGGGATTTGGTTGAGTACAACTTCCATCAATATACTGCTCGGCCTTGAATGGACCCGTATGGGCACATCAGGAAGGCACTAGGACGAGGGTATGCCCATCTCCACAATATCGAGGACTTTTGGGCCAATTGTCAAGATGATCTTGAGGTATGGGTGAGAAATTACATGCGCATGACTGCCCTCTATGTGCGAAGGCTCAACTAGTGCCCAGTCCCCGACCAACTCGAAGAGGATGAGGACACCATGGTCGATCCAGGATACGATGCCGTCGCCAACTTACCGCTGCCTGCGATTGACTAGAATGAGCTACAACATGATGATATCGACGTACTCACTAGGCCCATTGAGATCCAAACAAGGGCATGGGTTGACCAATAGGTAGCTCAGCTAAAACAACGGGGAGTCACCTTGACATTCGAGGGACTCGAAGCTGAACCAAGTGGCTCTGATGGAGGAGTAGCCGCCGCCATAACTGAAGGGGCATCTAGCACACCACCATCAGCTAGGACCAAGAAGAGAAAGGAGGCCAGTGAGCAGCTACCCAAACCAAAAGTCTATGCCTGCAAGTCTTCTGAGCCAGAGCCTTCCAAGAAGAAGAGGAAAACAATTAGAGGCATGAAGATGGCGGTGATGCCCAAGAGCCCGCCCCTTGGGATACGAAAAGAGGGGTCTAGCTCACCGGGGTCTCAACCTATCACAATCACTGCTGCTACCTCGCTCACTTCAATTCCAGCCTCTGCTTCCTCCCCGCCTGTGGTGGACATCTCTGTCCACCTTGCTTCCTCTCCTCCAGTCCTGTAGATTATTCTCATGGATTCATCATCCACGACGACCTCACCAGTCTCCTCTTCTTCCATGTCTCCTTCCCTCCCCTCTTCTCCTGCTGCCATGATGTCTCCCCCTAGTCTCCTTGAGTCTTTTGTGAAATAAATGCAAAATGTGCCATCTGAGCTCTTAGGGATGCTCACAAATCCGATGGTTCAGGCTGCAATAGTTTAGGCTATGGCCCATGCTCCAGCTCCCCTTCCCTCTACTAAACCACCAAGGATGGAAGCTACAATGCAAATATCAGATGAGCTCAAATGATAGCAGCAAGAGACTGCAAAGGCACCAGAAGATGAAGAATTTGAATATCATGAACATCCACTGTTTGAACATCGTGAAATAGACGAGGTGTTATATGAGTCCTCCAGTGAAAGGAGCGAGGAGCAGGATGCTAATTTTATAAGAGAATCAAATGACCCCGAACTTAATGTAGAGTGGGGGAAGCAGCTTAAGGAAATTGAAGATAAGGAGATTGAAGGTAAGGAAACCGAAGATCGGCTCGTAAGAGAAGAAGAGACTGCTGCTCAAGAGACAGAGGGCAGCAGGTCTCCTACGAAGGAGCAAGACCAGACTCTGGAATAGGATAAGGAAGCGTCTCTCCATGAGGACAAGTAGAGCGAGGACCCAGAAATGCATGAACATGGTCAGAATGAAGAGGAGGGGGATGTAGAAAAGGAAGATTCGCCTAGGGAGCAGTTGCATATTGAATCCCCTGCTAAGCATGGAACCCTTCAAAAAGACTGCGATGAGGAGAAGGAAGATGCAGGGACTTAAGAGAGGGCTCTTATCATCAGGACCGCTGAGCTTGAAAGGGAGGACAGCGGAAGTTCGAATGAACCACCAAGGGAGGAACCCCAAACACCCGAGTGGCTACAGAAACAGCTAAAGCAGAGAACTCCCACCTTGAAGGATCCCAAGGCAAGGCTGGAGGCCATTATGGCCAGAGCACGAGTAAGCACCCAAAAGAAGGAGAAGAAGCCAAAGATAAGATCAAAAGTAACTATGGATGCCTCAGGATAAAGGGCAATACAAATAGCAACACCGATGGTTGGAGAACAGGGTATAACTTATAACGTCTCCACCATTGACTTGGGAGTGGCCACGAGGGAACAAAAGGTTGAGCATCTCCAAGAGTTGGTCGCCACAGTAGTACATCTTATCCAATAGGATAAGGTTTCAAAGGAGGAGCTCAAGGAGCAAGTGGCCGATTTAACAGCCTATATTCAGCAGTGGTCCTCTCCAAACGAGCAGCCCAAAACGTCGTCTACCCCACCCCAGTGGTTATCCCAGGAACAAATTAATAAGTTGAAAAAGAGAAGGAACTTAGACTGGACTATGAAAAACTGGTTCCGACAAGTCTTAGATATGGGGAATATGGGCATCAATTTGGTTGTTCGAACAACAAACAAGTTCCTCGAAGTCTAGAAGGCTCTTGAGGGCACAAAGCGAATCTGTGAAGAGTTCCCAAGGAAGTAGGAAATAGCATACCCAAAGATTGAGGCCATTCTCGCATTACTAAGTGATATTTGGGAGAAGGACTTGGCCTTGAAAGACGATGACCACTGGCTTGTGGATACCTATAAGCGAGACTATAATCACTGAAAGAGGAGGCTTGAGCAGATTTTGGAACGGATAGTGCCAAACATTGAATGGGAAAGGGATTCCAGGGAGGAGTGCATTCGGTACCTCAAACTGATGACGGGGTACAAGATGCCCACGGTTGAGATCAATCTTGAGAACATCAAGCCCCACTTCTTGAAGATCATGGAAGATGGAATGTCCGTTGAGGTCACAACTGAATTCATGTGCTTCACTTCCCAAGCCTTTGCACAATCAAAACTCTTCAAGGATAATGCTGCTAAGAATGATGATGACTGGAAGAAGCTCGGCAGCAATTCCCAGGAATGGAGTTACCAGATTTTGCAATCCGACATCATGGAGTTGGATAAGTTTAAGTCCCTGATCCTGAGTTTTATGGAGTATGCAACGTTGAAGAAGTGTGAAGGAAACCCTGTTATCGACGAAGAATTCCTCAAGGAATAGCTACAGCAAAGGGAAAATGGCTAAAAGACGAAATTGCTACAATGCTGTCACTAGAGGACGAAACAGGGAAAAGACAAGAATGAATTTATAAATGTAATATATTTGGGGGTAGGTGAAACCTTATTGTAAAATGAATATTGGACACACAATAGAATCAAATCTTGGCCACTCATTTTGTATTTTTGAAACTATAAATAGGGCTCTCCTCCTCTCATTTTAGAGAGTTGAGTTGTTGTAAAGACATGCTGCTGGGAATATAATAGAAATACAGTCATTTTCTGGTGTATCTCTTGTTTTCTCCACATGTTTCATGGTTCTTCTCCATTTAGTTAGAAATTTTCTTTAGGATACTTTGCTGTTCTAATATCCTCAGATTAGACTTGGTAGATTTAGTATGTTATTTCTGGTTTTGGAGATAGTTGTTGTGTGTATGCTTTCCTTGTCCATACTTTTGGTCATTTGTTGAAGGTAGATGATTGTGCAAAGTTAGTTTGGACTTTGATTTCATTGTTGCTTATTAAATCTCATTTTTTTATTCACCTTCCCATAGCGAATGAATGATGAATATCTACAATCCTTAGAAGATAACACATATTTCATGATATTGTGAGAATTCTGGTTAAGTGAAATTCTGTTTAAGGAAACTATCCACAACATGAACCTCCATGATCACTGTTCATCGGTAGTTGCAGGTCCAGGAAACATCTTTCTTCCTCGCCCTTTCTTTTTTCCTTTTTTAGAAACAATTTGTGTTAAGGTTCGTTGCACATTGTAAAGCCAAATTTGACGAAATAATGGAATCTAAGACTGCTGCCTAAGCCTACAGCAAAGCATAGTAATTCTAGATCCGTGGAACTCCATTCATTGACCCAATTCTCCTACAACTTCAACTACGTAAGGCCGCCCTGTGATTCGAGCAAATCACATAAATCAACTGAGATATTCCAAGTATCGTCATGACCTGACATCTGAGAGACCTTGGGATAGTGTTCTGCAATTTGATTGTGGAAGATTGTCTTTCAAGAGAGGTGATGCACCTACACATTACCTATGTTGAGAAGTGCATAAAAACAGCATCAACAGAATCGGCGTTAGAAGGAGGGCCCTGGAAGGGTAAAGCTGGATCGAATTGAGTCATTCTCCCTTGAGAGATTCCACCGAGTATTGAGATCTACACCAAACAAGGGGGAGTTGCAGGAATTACAGCCCCCCATCCGAGCTAAGAGAGCTAAATGAAGGGGACCATCCATCACTAATTCTGTAGGATAGCTCACTGCTCTTTTGCCTCCGCTTTCTTCATCCTCATCGACAGGTTCATCTTTTGCTCATCCCACCGCTGAGACCTTCCAAGTTGCCACTTCATCTAGGCTGAGCGTCGTCTTTCAGCGAAGCACGGTCACCAGCCTTGTTGCTGCCTCACCAGTTGCTGCACCCCCATTACCAACATAGACCAATCTGGCGCAACCACCTCCACCGCCTTTCCCAATGGAGTGGCTGGGTAATAACTCGTCTCCTCTTGCTTTCAACCTCTATCATGATATGCCCAAGAATCATGAGAATTTCTGCATGAAGTTCAACTCTTGGGATCCATAGAGAACAGCTGAGGAACATGTTAGGATTTTTGAAATCACCTTGAAGACTATGCAGATCATATACGAGGATGTAGCTTGTAGGCTCTTTACTTATTCCTTGGGGGAAGAGGCCTTCTACTGGTACGTCAATTTTTCAGCTGGAACTATCAGCACATGGGACCTCTTGAAGAATGCATTTCTATAGAAATTCAAAACCCTAGTCAGCCTCGCAGATTCGTATAGACATTTCATGGTGGTTTAAAGGGAAATTAATGAACCAATCAACGCGTTCAATGACTGCTTCCACAGAGCGTACACTGGACTGCAGGCCTTATATGTTTTTAATGATGCTACTGTCCTACTCGTTTACTATGCCGCACTAGACAACCTCACTTCAGCCTTGGTGAAAAGGATGAGGCCGCCACCTGCTAGGCTGGTTGATGCGTATGCTGAAGCCATCATTGCCAGTACAGATTTGGGACAAAATATATCCGGTCTATTACCTTCTCTTGGACAAATCGCGCATCCGACACAGATACAGGGACTCACGCAAGCTTTACAACATCAAACGCCCTTGTTGAACCCAGTACCGCAACTGCTTATGGTTCCACATCCTAGACAGCCAATGAATCAGGCATACCCAATGCCTCATTACTTGTTACCTCAACAGCAACAGTCGCATCCAAATAGATCCCATATGCCAGCATACCTTCAAGCAGTGAAATTCCCACCCGCTCATCAGAATCAGCCGACAACACAGCTTGTGTTCCTTCAGAATACCGCACCACAACCGAGTAGCACTGAAAAGGATAGGATTGACAAGCTTACAGAGATGTTCAATAAAATGTTGACCGAGATGATGCACCAAAGAAATTAGAATAGCCAACTATAGATGTCACAAAAAAACATCCAGGCCAACCTTAATAGGGAAAATTGAGATCATTGTGAAAATCGGGACAATCGGGATGCTGGCACATTGTCAGGGCAGAATTATAATAGGAATCAGAACTCGGGCTAGAACTTTGATAGGAGGCCCTTCCAAAGGAAAAACCGGACATGGAATACATGCCCCAACAACAGTGGCGTTCCCACGCCCCTTGACCAACCTAACAGCAACAATAATGAAAACCCCACAAGTGGAGTTTATTTGGCAGAGGCTGCTTTATCCGATTGGTGCCGCATTCACAAGACGAGCCACCATTCTGAACTAAATTGTCCAAAATTCCAAACTGCAGCTGAGATTTTCCTAGTAGAAGTTCAAAATGCGATCGATAGCTCAGGATGCATGGACATTGTCCCATCTGATCCGAACGATGCCTCGGTGCTGGTATTAAATCAGACCCCTTTCCCAAAGGTGGAATGCAACGCCCCCGAGCTGGAGAACACTGATTCAAACCATCATGATATGACAAGAGAGGTAAGTTTTGAAATTCCTTTGGCTCAACTTTTTAATTCAATAGATAATGGTCCTAAGGATGATGAAGAGGAACTTAGGGGGGACGAGGTCCAAATGTTTCACCAACGAACTACCTCTTACAACCTTAGGAATAGACAAGCCGGAGGCCATGCTGGAGGTCCTTTCATGACCTCCACCCCGCCAAACAATTTCAGCACCCCCTGATTTGAGTGCGAATAATAATCTGAGTTTTCCACTTACACCCACATGATATCTCAGCAGAAATAAACAGCAAAGTAGCGACCAAAGTCAAAATGTTAGCCTCTCCTAGAATGTTTCCCATGACCAATAAATTGAACAGATGGGGGAGTATATTGCTGAAGAATTCAGAAGGGTGAAGCTAAGTGTGTCCGCATTCAAACTTTTAAAGGTGCCTGTCATTAGGAGTGCCTTTTTCCGATTGATAAATGGGACCCCATCACAAGGAACGGTTCAAGAAGAGATCCTAACAAAGAAGGTTTCTTTTGGTGATCAATCAAATGAGCCGGTTGTTAGGTAGATTTTCAATGGTAAGGCGAACCTGCCATCAGGTCAACAGGAAAACAAGCAGTCTGAGAGGGCAGTTA
Source organism: Sequoiadendron giganteum (assembly GCA_007115665.2). Lineage (NCBI taxonomy): Eukaryota > Viridiplantae > Streptophyta > Pinopsida > Cupressales > Cupressaceae > Sequoiadendron > Sequoiadendron giganteum. Next base: position 44,060,204 of record CM021102.1, on the reverse strand, counting down.
ATCCGACACCAACTCAAAACAGAGGCAGTGAGAGGGAAAAGGCCCAGGTTGCTCAGGTGGATGTTTCTGGAGGGTTGTTTCAAGGGAAATTCGAGATGCCTCCCTTTTTGACCACCGTCTATGTGTTCGAAAAGAACCTCCACAATTGCTTGCTGGATTCAGGAGCATCAACTAATGTCATGCCTTTAAGCGTGTGCAAGGCACTCGAGATCACGCCCACTTCTTCCCGGTGAAAGGTAACGTAGCTCGATAAAATCAAAATTAGCATAGTTGGAGAGATCAATAGGATACACATGCAAGTTGCTGCCAATCCCCGAATCCAACAAACTATTGACATACGGGTGGCTGATATCTCGGATACCTATGGTATAATCCTAGGTAGGGATTACATGAGGAAACTAAATGGATACACCGCCACAAATTACTCTCACATATGGCCTCCATAGAAAGGAATGCCTAATCAGATCCGGATTGACAAAGAACCCCAAATGAAATTTATGATTATCGAGTACAACAACATGAATGAGGTGTTGTATGCTAAAACAAGTCTAGGAAATTATTCCCCAATAGCATACAAAAATGAGCAGGAAGAATTTGAAGGCGAAGGAACGAGCAAGGTTCTTCTCGTACTATGTAGCCCACTTGCTAATTTGGCTAATACTCCTCAGAGCACTGAAATGCTCATCGAGTCTGATATTGAAGAGTTGGGAGAAGGTGACGGTCGGGGACTGCTCGATGGTTTCCAAGATTTCATGGAAAAGTGCGTACGTGACCAGCTCAGCCTGGGAACTCGAATGAACTTCCAGGAACTCTTGCTCCCTAATTGGTGTCGGGTGCATGACACTGCCCATTCAGAGTTTGACTGTTATTTGTGCCAAACAACAATCGAATAGGTCAAAAAACAAGCTACTCTGAGGGAGAAAATGGGATTCGGATTTGATGAGCGAACATGCCTCGTTCCTGTGATGCCCAAAACGATCACTGAAATGCCCCCCCCTCCGAAGGCAAGGACCGCATCTATCAGCCCTGCATCTAAAGATGCTCCCGGATTCTGGACACTACGCTTTGATGGCTCTAAATCCAAGCATGGAGCTGGGGCAGGTTTCGAACTGATCAGTCCCAAAGGTAAATTGTACTTCTCTGCTCACAGGCTGCAATTTTATTGTACTAATAACGTGGTAGAATACAAGGCTCTGATATTGGGCCTCTTGATGGCATTAAGAAAGGATGTCAAGATGCTCCAGGTGTATGGAGATTCGGAGTTAGTCATAAAGTAGGTCAGAAAGCTTTATTCCTGCTATGATCGAAGACTCGCTAACTACCGGCACCACGTGTGGGATCTGCTGGAAGGGCTGGAAGCTTTCAACATTCAGCTGATTCCACGTGCTCAAAATTATACCACCAACGCCCTGGCGCAAGCAACAAGTACACTGCAGCCATTATCCCTCTCTGGCCTCAGAAGATTCATGGTGGAACTCACCTCCATCCCATCGGTGCCAGATAACGTAGCCAATTTCCAGGTATTCAATGACGACATGCACATTTTGGAATTCCTCACCAATTTCGATGTGTTTGCTATGCAGATAATCGATGAGGTCGAGCCTCAAGAGGCAGAGTTAGATATAGAAGGGGTCATCAACTTAAAAACTAACACCATCCCTAGAGGAATGGTTCAATTTGAGCGAATCTTTGACCTTGATCAGATCAGAGAGCAAGATCAACGAGCCAAAAAAGATACTATTAGCGGTTAGTGTGATACTTGCAACTTGGAAACAATTGGAAATACCAAGAACATGTTCATAGGAAAGGTATGTGCTCTTGAAGAAAGAAAAGGGATTATTGAAATGTTACGCAAGTATCATGATGTCATCACCTGGGGCTATGATGACCTCAAAACATATGACACGTCGATCATCACGCACACTATCCCTCTTAGACCAAATATAAAACCGTTCCGACAACGACAACGCCTTGTCAACGCTCTATTGGAACCAATCATTTACAACGAAGTACAAAAATTGCTGTAAGCTAGGATCATCTTTCCGGTCAGACACTCTACTTGGGTAGCGAACTTGGTCCCCGTTAGAAGGAAAAACGGAGAAATAAGATTGTGTGTGGACTTCCGTAATCTAAATCAAGCATCAAAGAAGGATAACTATCCTGTACCCTCGTTGGATGAGGTGCTAAGGTAGTAAATGGATCCCAGATGATGTCCTTCTTAGATGGCTATTTGGGATACAACCAGGTGATGGTGCAGTACGAGGATCGACATAAGAGAACATTCACCACCAAGTGGGGAACGTTCGCGTATAGAAGAATGCTATTTGGACTCATCAACATTGGCGCCACTTTTCAGTGAGCCATGGATATCGCATTCAAAGATTTAATAGGCAAGTGCATAATCATCTACATGGATGATTTGACAGTGTTTTCAAAGTAGCGGAGTGATCATGTCACTGACTTATGCAAGGTCTTTGAAAAATACCGCACGTTTAGGGTGTTCCTTAACCCAAAGAAGTGCATCTTTGGGGTCACTGAAGGAAAGCTCCTCAGGCATGTTCTGTCTGAACGAGGAATCTCTATTGACCTCGAACGGATCCAGTCCATTATGAAAATCCAGCTGCCAGGTAGCAAGAAGGAACTAAAATCTTTCTTCGGGAAGATTAACTTTGTCCGCAAATTTATCACTAGCTTCATGAAAATCATCAAACCACTCAATGCCATGTTGAAGCAAGATGCCAAGGTTGAGTGGACCCCCGAAGCAAAACAGGCCTTTGGGGAAATCAAGAAAGCCATTGCCAACGCCCCTGTGCTGGTCAGCCCAAACTACCTGAAGCCCTTCTATATTTACTCCTTTGCTTTAGATCACTCTTGTGCCAGTATTCTGATGTAGAAGGACGACGAGGGGAGCGAGCATCCGATCGCCTTCATGAGTGCTCTTTTGAAGGATGTCGAACTTCGCTATCATAACATAGAAAAACAGGCTTATGCCTTTGTTAAAGGAGTCAAGAAGTTTCGGCACTACATCTTACGCAACAAGATTTTTGCCATAGTTCCCGACCCCACAGTGAAAATGCTGCTTATGCAGAATGAGCTGGGCGAACGACGGGCAAAGTGGATTGCGTTGCTATAGGAATATGATATGGAGATCCAACCGATGAAGCTAGTAAGAGGACAGGTACTCACCCGAACAATGGCAGAGGTAGTTATCGACTCTGTACTTGAACTCATGGTACAACAGTACCAGCTGGAGGATGTTTCTCCGGGAGAGTGGTATGATGACATAGTGTACTACCTACAAAACCACAAGTGCCCACCCCATTTGCAGGGGGTCCAGAGACAAGCTCTGAGGTTGAAAAGCAATAGCTATATGTTGCAAGGCTTTATATTGTACAAGAGAAATCATGAAGGTATCTATCTGCGATGCCTGGGAAAGGAGGAAGTTGATCGCGTCCTTAAGGAATTCCATGACAAATTCGAAACTAGCCATGGCTCAGGCCTATCGACTGTGCATCAAATACTGAGAGCTGGGTACTATTGGCCCACCATTTTCAAGGATGCTCACGGTCACGTCTGTACCTGCCACGTGTGCCAGACTGCGGCCGCCAGGGAAAGGAACATTGCTGTCCCACTACAACCAATCTTGGAGGTAAGGCCTTTCGCGCAATGGGGTCTCAACTTCATTGGTCCGGTAAGTCCTCCATCATCTATGGGACACAGGTACATTCTAACCGCTTCTTATTACTGCACTAGATGGACAAAAGCAATAACTTGTAGGCAATGTACAACTAAAGTCATGACTAATTTCTTAGAAAGTTTCATTTTGAATCGTTTCGGTTGTCCATATACTCTAGTATGTGATAAAGGCCCTGCGTTTGCTTCACTGAAATTCACAAGTTGGGCCTTTGATTATGGTATCACCCTCAAATTCTTCTCTAACTACTACCCTCAAGGAAATGGCCTTGTTGAGTCCACCAATAAAAACTTGATCACGGTGATTAATAAACTGCTAGATAGGAATCCTAAGGATTGGCACACCCAACTTCGTTTCGCCTTATGGGCAGATCGCACCCGCCACAAGGTTGCCCTTGGAGATTCCCCGTACCATCTAGTCTATGGCTTGGAACCCATTTTTTCTATATATTTGAAAATCCCAACCCTCCAATTCATCAACGACTTTTATGAAGGGGGAGACCGCAGAGAAGCCCGCCTTGTCGAGCTACTACATCTTGAAGAGGTACGAGATCGTGTAATAGAAAATTTTGCTAGGCATCAGGGCGTAGTCAAAGGTGGTTCGATCACCGAGCCAAAGTTAAGGCCTTCTGGATTTTTAATCTAGTCCTCTACTGGGACAAGGCCCACAAAAAGAAAGGGGGACACAACAAATTCGACAAGCTTTGGCTTGGCCCCTTTCAGATTGCTGAAATCCTTGGAGATAATGCTTTCTGTCTAAAGGTTCTCACTGGTGAAGACGTCCCGTTGCCAGTCAACGGGAAACACCTCAAGCATGACTTCCAGGCTTGAGCTCTTGGGAGCTGGCTGTGTAAATACTTGTGCATAGGTTAAGATAGATTTCCTGCTTTATCTATTGGTTTTGTTTGCCTTCCTAGCCGCTTTGTCGTGATTTTGGGAAGTGTCTCCCTATTTTGCTATGGTGGTCATGCCCGGTCCGGTGAACGATTTACCTTGCTGTCCGCTTTCACGTTGTTCTCCAGATAAGCCTTCATTCCCTACTGCTACCCCCCTGAAAGCTCCTAAGTATCAATTTTCAACTTTTGAATTTTGCACTAACCTAGGATGGCTATCTGGTTGAATCCCTGCTCTTGTCATGGAATACACAAAACAAATTTAAAATATCTCCAAAGAATGATATGGTGATCACTGAGAAGTAGAGATAAGTGAAAAATCTAAAGTCTGTTCCAGTGACCACTATGATTCTCAAGCCCATTGTGAACTTCGTTGTTCGCACGGTTGAAAAAAAAAAAAAGGGAAAGAAGGAAAGTGCTAAAGGAAATATCCAGCACAAGCAATAAATAAATTGCAAAGAACAACCGTATGGGTGTGCGAATATCTCTATCGGGGCTATGGACGCCCGGCTGGCAGTAGAGCTATGTTCGTGAGGTCGTAGTGACAACTCTGTCGGGGCTATGGACGCCTGACTAGCAGTGGAGCAATGCCTAGGTTACTTTTGGGATTAGATGAACTATGTAGGTTATCTCCTCCGACCAGTGGTTACTTGCACTCTCTTCGAGGAAAGGAAATGAATTCACCATGCACACACTTCCATGATAAATCTACAGTTTGATTCAATCCCGCCCTCCTTAAACTGTTCTCAGTTCAACTTTGAAAATTGTCTTAGGTCTACGAAATCGGAGATCATGGGTTCGGAATGAATATTAATCTCTAGAACACCAGGAGCGTTCTCCCAGTGGAGTCACCATTTGTTGTGCCTTTTGCACACACGCCCCATTCCGAACGGGGACCCTCTTTTCCCTCCTTGCTTTTTCGGTCCCTTTTTGTTTTGCCTTGTTTTGCATACCCATTTTTGTGCCCTAAAAGGTCGGCACATTCCCAAAAGTCATATTTTAGGCCTGACTAAAGTCGCCCCTTTTAAAATGCTAAGTTTTGGGTCTTTTCGGGTTTTCCTTGACCTTTTTCCCTTTTTGCCATTTTTGGCTCTTTTCAGGTTTCCCCTTTTGGGTTTCCCTTCCTGGATTTTTGTCCCTGGTTCGCCATTTCCAGTGTCCGACATCCAATGGCTTTCTGGATCCCCTTCTGGGTTTCCCTTATCGGGTTTCCCCTTCTGGGTTTCCCCTTTCGGATTTCTCCTCGGGCTTCGCCGTTTCTGACAGCCGTGGTGCGACGGCTTCCCGACCACTGGACCCCGAATCTCTCGCTGTCGACTGCATTTTTTCCACCAACTCCATCTGCCACAGTACGAGGAATTTAATGTTGTATTAATGGCAGTTTTTTCCTATAAAAGTGAACTTTCCGGCTGTCATTGTCAAAAGCTCAAGCGATTGAGAAGGTTGGAGAATGCCCGACGCCCAAGTTTTCTTTCGTCCCAGATTTCAAGTGCTTTTCTGACGTCCCTCGTGCATCTGACAACTTGTTCTTCAGGATTTCGAGGTATGCCCGCCGTCCGCGCCCTCTTCCTTTATTTTTCCATTTCTGAGCTTTAAAATGGTATAAAATGAAGAAACCATGTTAAAATCTGGTAGATATAGGCCTTCTCATCAAAACCCACCTTTTAGAAAATTGAAAATCGATTGCTAAGTGTTCAGAAATCTGATCCGAAGCTTCACCACGCTGCAGCTATTCTTTGGAATAGCGCTGGCACCTTCCGAGCCTGGGTCTTCCCGTGGCCATCCGCACCTCTTCTCTTCAAATTTTGTCGGTGGCTCTTTTCCCACATCGGACTCCAACCTTCAGAATTCCCATCCCAAGATTTTGTTGTGTCCTCGCCGTTCCAAATGGCTCCGCCTGAGCGTCCTCCTGATCCTCGAACCTCGGACCCTTGAAGTTCGTCTAAAACTCAAAAATTGAAGGGTCCACTTAATCCTCGAATTCAACCTCGAGATACGGTCTTCGGGATTCCCTTCCTGGAATTTCGTTCTGACTTCGCCGTTTCAACGACCTTCCCCTTGCGGCTTCCCGAACCCAGCTTCCCGATCGCAAAGTCTTCCATCTTCCGGTCGAAACTCTAGACAAATTCCCCTCTTCAAACTTCGGCCTCCGGAATTCCCTCTTCGGGATTCCGTTGTGTCATCGCCGTTTCAAATGGCCTCATCCGAGCGTCTTCCCGGCTCCCGAACCCCGGTCCACCAAAACCCGAACTCTAGGTGAACTTCCTCCAAACTTCTTCCAGATTCTGAGCGCTAGAATTCCCTTCTCGGGATTCCATTCCTCCTGCACCATTTCAAACAACCCTGTTAGAGCTTCTTCCCGACTTCCGGGTCCCGGTGCTTTGTTCGCCACCAGGTTGTCCCGAACCCTCTGACCGCTTTTGGAAACTGCCTCTCGAATTTCCTCCCCCGGATATCCACTTTCATTTCACTGTCCCCACACGGCCGACCCACAGCCGCTTCCTGGCGACGACAATCCAGGACCTGGATTCTGAAGCCCAGAATTTCGCGTCCTCTGTGCTGTTTCAGACGGCTTCCCTGCAGATGATGCCCGAACTTCCAAATGAGGCATCAAATGGCCTCCGAATCCAAAATGGATTTTGACCCACTTGCTAAAATTAGGTCTTCCTTTATGCCAACCTTCTAATTCTTAAATCTAACACCGGTAAATCTCTTTGGGAATCCCATCCTCAATTTGCCCTGACAAATGACATTCTATTGAGGGAATTCCTGCCCTGGAAACCCGGATTGCTTACCTTGCCTTCTAATGATGAATTATCAAGTGTTATGAGATTATTGAATGAGAATAATGATTGTAAAGCTAATCTTGGTATGTAGGGATTTACCCGGGATCATTTCGTCATGTTTCTGGTTACTGACTCTTGCCCTTCGTGCAAGATTTATGGAATCTGGCGCAGAAACTTCTGGTGCTTCCAAGAACAAAAGAAAGGTAATCGCCAAGGTACCTCGAGGCAAGGAGGATAAGGACCTGATGAGGTACAAGTTCTAGGGGGTCGCTATACAGTCCAGGGTCACCTCTCTTTGGAGGGACATCATGGATACCAACATCGGTCAGGTCGATGTTGATGAATTCATACAAAGGGTTAGGATGAATCCAAAGACCAATGCCAAATTAATAAAGAAAAGCGGACTTGCTAAAGCTGCAGGCTTCCTGCTGGCCTTGGTGGCCCTAGAATTGGTAATGACATGTGTAGAGACCTATCATAAAGAAACCCGAACTATAGTGGATCGAGACAGAAATGTCCTCGCAGATATGTCCCCGACAGGCATAATAGCAACGTTCCACATTCCTGCTTATGAGTGCATGGAGACCCCCACCATGGCCGAGTGTAAGGTACTATGGGAGCAGGATCCCATGGGATGCAAGAAGGTCATCAATCAATATTGGGTAAAGGATAAGCGAGGCAACACTGGCAAGCTTCCATTGTTCGAACGCCGTGACATAGACGAGGTGGTATATGAGTCCTCTAGTGAAAGCAACGAGGAGTAGGATGCTGATTTTATAAGAGAATCAAATGACCCCAAACTTAATGTAGAGTGGGGGAAGCAACTTAAGGAAATTGAAGATAAGGAGATTGAAGATAAGGAAACTGAAGACCGACTTGTAAGAGAAGAACAGACTACTGCTCAAGAGACGAAGGGCAGTAGGTCTCCTATGAAGGAGCAAGACTAGACTCTGGAACAGGATAAGGAAGCATCTCTCCACGAGGACAAGCAGAGCGTGGACCCCAAACTGCATGAACATGGTCAGAACAAAGAGGAGGGGGATGCAGAAAAGGAAGATTCACCCAGGGAGCAGTTGCATACTGAAGCTCCTGCTAAGCATGGAACCCTTCAACAAGACTCCGATGAGGAGAAGGAAGATGCGGGGACTTAAGAGAGGGCTCTTATCATCAGGACCGCTGAGCTTGAAAGGGAGGACAACGAAAGTACAAATGAACCACCAAGGGAGGAACCCCAAACACCCGAGTGGCTGCAGAAACAGCTAAAGCAGAGAACTCCCACCTTGAAGGATCCAAGGCAAGGCTAGAGGCCATTATGGCCAGAGCACGAGTAAGCATCCAAAAGAAGGAGAAGAAGTCGAAGATCAGATCAAAAGTAACTATGGATGCCTTGGGATCAAGGGCAGTACAAATAGCAACACCGATGGTTGGAGAACAGGGTATAACTTATAACGTCTCCACCATCGACTTGGGAGTGGCCACGAGGGAACAGAAGGTTGAGCATCTCCAAGAGTTGGTCGCCACAGTAGTACATCTTATCCAGCAGGATAAGGTTTTAAAGGAGGAGCTCAAGGAGCAAGTGGCTGATTTAATGACCTATATTCAGCAGTGGTCCTCTCCAAATGAGCAACCCAAAACGTCATCTACCCCACCCCAGTTGTTATCCCAGGAACAAATTAATAAGTTGAAAAAGAGAAGGAACTTAGACAGGACTACAGAAAAATGGTTCCGACAAGTCTTAGATATGGGGAATATGGGCATCAATTTGGCTATTCGAACAACAAACAAGTTCCTCAAAGTCCAGAAGGCTCTTGAGGGCACAAAGCCAATCTGTGAAGAGTTCTCGAGGAAGTAGGAAATGGCATACCCAAATATTGAGGCCAGTCTTGTATTACCAAGTGATATTTGGGAGAAGGACTTGGCCTTGAAAAATGATGACCACTGGCTTGTGGATACGTGGAAGCGAGACTATAATCACCGAAAGAGGAGGCTTGAGCAGATTTTGGAATGGATAGTGCCAGAAATTGAATGGGCAAGGGATTCCAGAGAGGAGTGCGTTCGGTAACTCAAATTGATGATGGGGTACGAGATGCCTGCGGTCGAGATCAATCCTGAGAACATCAAGCCCCACTTCTTGAAGATCATGGAAGATGGAATGTCCATTGAGGTCACAACTGAATTCATGTGCTTCACTACCCAAGCCTTTGCATAATCAGAACTCTTCAAAGGTAATGCTGCTAAGAATGATGATGACTGGAAGAAGCTCCGCAGTAATTCCCAGGAATGGAGTTACCAGATTTTGCGATCAGACATCATGGATTTGGATAAGTTTCAGTCCCTGATCCTGAGTTTCATGGAGTATGCAGCGTTGAAGAAGCATGAAGGCAACCTTGTTATCGACGAAGAATTCCTCATGGAATAGCTACAACAAAGGGCAAATGGCTAAAAGAAGAAATTGCTACAGTGCTGTCACTAGAGGATGAAACAAGGAAAAGACAAGAATGAATTTATAAATGTAATATATTTGGGGGTAGGTGAAACCTTATTGTAAAATGAATATTGGCCACATAATAGAATTAAATCTTGGCCACTCATTTTGTATTTTTGAAACTATAAATAGGGCTCTCCTCCTCTCATTTTAGAGAGTTGAGTTGTTGTAAAGACATGCTGCTGGGAATATAATAGAAATACAGTCATTTTCTGGTGTATCTCTGGTTTTCTCCGCATGTTTCATGGTTCTTCTCTATTTAGTTAGAAATTTGCTTTAAGATACTTTGCTGTTCTAATATCCTCAGATTAGACTTGGTAGATTTAGTATGTTATTTCTGGTTTTGGAGATAGTTGTTGTGTGTATGCTTTCCTTGTCCATACTTTTGGTCATTTGCTGAAGGTAGATGACTATGCAAAGTTAGTCTGGACTTTGATTTCATTGCTGCTCATTGAATCTCACTTTTTTATTCACTTTCCCATAGCGAATGAATGATGAATATCTGCAGTCCTTCGAAGATAGCACAGATTTCATGATATTGTGAGAATTCTTGTTAAGTGAAATTCTATTTAAGGAAACTATCCACAACAGGAATCTCCATGATCACTGTTCATCGGTAGTTGCAGGTCCAGGAAACATCTTTCTTCCTTGCCCTTTCTTTTTTCCTTTTTTAGAAACAATTTGTGTTAAGGTTTGTTGCACATTGTAAAGCCAAATTTGACAAAATAATGAAATCTAAGATTGTTGCCTGAGCCTACAGCAAATCATAGTAATTCTAGATCCATGGAACTCCATTCATTGACCCAATTCTCCTATAGCTTCAACTACGTAAGGCCGCCCTGTGATTCCAGCAAATCACATAAATCAACTGAGATATTCCAAGTATCGTCATGACCTGACATCCGAGAGACCTTGGGATAGTGTTTTGCAATTTGATTGTGGAAGATTGTCTTTCAAGAGAGGTGATGCACCTATGCATTACCTATGTTGAGAAGTGCATAAAAACACCATCAACAATATTCTATGCAATAATCACTCAAGATCATGACCCACTTTGCTAGCTGACCTATCAAAGTTGATTTGCTCAATAGAAATTTCAAAGGATCAATCTTAGCTATCAATTTTGGTTTATGGTTTAGCATATAATGTCTAAGATTTTGTGCAAAAAAAAAAACTATAAGGCATGCTCATTCGATGGGGTTATAATTAAGCTCATATCCTACAAGAGTATGACTGATATAATAGATAGCTCTCTTTTCCATCATTGTCATTTTATGCTAATAATGCCCTTAGTGCTGATGTGGTGGTTGATATGTATAATATTAAGTGTCTACCATCAATGGGAGGCATGAGAACTATAGGAGTCAATAGATAATACTTTATTTGTTGAAATTATTCCTAACAATGTTCACTCCATATGAATGGGAATCCTTTGCGTAGCAAGTGTTGAAATGGGTGAATCTTGTCTACTAATTGGGCAAAGAACCTTCAAATTGACTACAAATCTTCCTTGTAGAGTTTGTAACTGACTTATGTTGGTCGGTGGGGGTATGTCCATGACTTCTTTTACTTTTGTAGGACCAACTTCAATTCCTCTACGAGAGACAATGTATCCCAAGAGTTTTCTTGATCGGACCCAAAACACACACTTATTTTGATTTAACATGACCTTATATTCTTTTGGCCTTCTAAAAATCTTGTCTAACACTACTAGATGACCATCTCTTGTTAAGGATTTTGTTAATAAATCATCAACATAGTCTTGCATAAATATATGCATGTAGTCATGAAAAATGGTGGTCATAGCTCTCTGCTATGTTGCTCTGACATTCTTGAGACCGAATGACATAAAATTCCAACAAAAGGTACCCCAAGCATAGGTGAAAGTTGTTTTGTGTTGATCCTCATGGGTGGTTATGATCTAATTGTATCCTTAAAAATAGTCCATAAGTGATAGCATCTCATATCTCATTGTGAGGTCTACTCTGGCTGCAATATTAGGTAAAATGAAATCATCTTTAGGACAATATTTATTTAAATCTCTAAAATCCATGCATACTTTGATCCCTCTAGTTGGTTCAGTGATAGGAGAAAGATTTGATATCCATTTCGCATAGTCTATGGGATGAATAAAACCAACATCTGAAATTTTCTTTAACTCAACCTTTACTACGAGTGTGATCTGTGGATGCATTTTCCTTAATTTATGTTTGACAGGCTTAGCATTTGGAATCAATGGTAGATGATGTAGAAAAAGTTTGGGGTCCAACCTAGGCATATCAACATATGACCATGCATATTTAATTTGTCTTTTTGAAGAGAATGTAGTGAACTTTGGCTTTTCTTTAGTGGTCAAAGATGCTACAAATTGAATGATTCTAGGATTATCCTTTGTTCCAAGATTGATCTCTTTTGATTATTTGAAAAGAAATGGTGATCTCTCTCAGTCAATGAGGAGACTGTCCAACCCTCCATCCTTAGGCACCTCAGAGAGGTTTTCACCTTCGGATATGTTCTTTATTTTTACTTTTTCTTGGTCTAAAGGTGCCTTTTAGTTTTCACCTAGAGACTTATTCTTTTTATTTATTTTTCTCATTTTTCTCATTTTTTTGACTAGAGGGAGGAGCAGACTCTCCAAAGTATGTTTCATTGTCAAGATCTATGATGAAACCAACTTTATGATCCCCACTTTGTATTCCTTAATGAATTCCCATGAGCTCGATAATTGCTTTGTCATTCTCGAATGTGTCTAAACTCGATGGCCCTTGTTGGTCCCAATCTATTAGTTGTAGGTAAACAAGGGGTAAGCCATCATTAATATCCTCAGGGGTCAATTAGTAGGAAAATAAGGTAGAAAAAAAGGTATTGTCAAGATCCCAAAATAAATTAGTTTGGATATTGATGTCTATGATGTTGTTTGGGGAGGAGGATAAGTCAAATTATTGAAAGATCTCAGCTAGGTCATATTCACTGGATGTGTAGGAATCCCATTCCCACTCATTAGAGTCAGTTTCGATATAGTATTCCTCAAATATCTCAATTTCATTTGAAATGTTAATTCTCTCACTCAAAGGCAACTTAGTACTAGGAGGACTCACTTTTGATAGTACATACCATAGCACACTATTCTTTGGTAACCGGGGTGGTAGTATGAGTTCTATCATTCCGTTTTTTTAGACCAAGACCACTATTTCTATCATATCCTTGTTGCTTCATGATTTGGAACCCTTTTGGATACTGTTCAACTGGTAAATTCATAGGCTCAATGTCTTCTTCATCCTTATAAATCCATGTAGAAATATCCTCGCCTATAGGTTCTTTGCTCAATTCTCCCCACTTAGTGAAAGTAGGGTTGTGGATTATGATTTTAGGCTCTTTTTGAATAGGACAAGGTTTTCCATAAGACTTTCACTAACTCATTTGATTGCAAAATACGACGAAACTTTCCGACGAAAGATGTATAATTAGATGTATCGTCGGGTACCTATGTATTTAATGTGAAATTTTCAATTTTTTAAAAATTTATGCTCGACGTTCGTTGAAATTGTGACGTTCCATGATTTTCGTTGCTATTTCGACATACACTTAAAGTCAACCATCCCCTTCCATCAATTTGTGGGCTGAAATATGGTTAGCCTCCTTAATTTGTGGGCCGATGGGTATATGGTTAGCGTTCATCAGGGTTCCGATGAATGTTTTTTAATAAATATAAGTGGGTTTGACAATTTATCTATACTTGCGACAGTGTTTTGCTATACTTGTGAATTTTCTGTACTTGCGAATTTGCTATACTTGTGAATTTTCTATACTTGTGATAGTTTGTGGAGGTTATAGGCTGAATTTTTTGGGTGCAAAATATCAGAATTATTAGATTTTGTTACCTGTCTATGATTAAAAATTATTGGAGTGTGAGTTTGATATTTTTTGAAAATCTAAATATTCAAGATTGGTAAAGAAAAATCATGTTCGATAATATTAGTGCAGAACAAAATGAAGAGACACTTGTTAGATTGTGGGCTAGATTGAAAAGAAAGGGTGATGAGAAATGTTATTGTCCTTTCAATAATTGCAAGGGCTTAAAGATGAGAAGACTTTTAATCACAACATCTGAGAAACATTGTAGGCAACATGGTCACATTGAAGGGGGGCATGGTTATCATCCATTGGTAAGTTGTTCATTATATGTCTTTATATTGATTGAATTTGTAAATATTTATATCGTTTTAAAATTTTATATATATAAAAAATCACTTGATCATGATCATGGTTTATTTGTGTCGATCATTATTATAAAGGTGGGGTGCCCTAGGGCACATGATATGGATTATCACAAACTAGAGAATGTGGTTTTGCAAGCGGAGGAACATGGATTTGTGAATATCGAAGATGATCATGCGTTAGAAAAAATAGTTGAAGATGATGGTACAAATACATTGATCCATGACACATTTGGTGGCACAACTGATCATGATGATCAAGATGAATTTGATGATGTTCATGATTTACATATACTTGAGAAGGCATACGAGCAACTTTATGAAGGATCCCAAACAACTCTTCTTTGTGCTGTATTGTTGTTGGTGAACTTGAAGGTTATGAATGGATCCCAAACAACTCTTCTCTATGTTGTATTGTTGCTGGTGAACTTGAAGGTTATGAATTATTTTTTCAAACATAGCAATCTCATGGATGTTAAGGTATGTCATATATGTCATCGTTTTTCATCTATTTTTGTTGTTAATTCATCACTAGTAAATAAAAGATGAAATATGTACCATTAATATTTTTATATTAACAATTTTTTTTTTGTTGTAGATTGATATGTGAATTTTTGTTACCACCATCAAATATTTTACCTCACTCATACTGAGATTTATCTTCCATTATGAAATATATTGGAATGGAGTATTAAGCAATAGATGCATGCCCCAATGATCATAGTATATATCATAAACAACATGAATTTGCAACAGAATGCCCAAAATATCATATCAGTAGATATCAAATAGATCAACTAACAAAAAAGGTGCCTCACAAGGTTCTTCATTATATTCCCATTATTCCACGTATGCAATGATTATTTAGGTGTGAAAGCTTAGAGAAATTTATGGATTACCATGCACAAAATAGAAATGGAGTTGACATTCTTCGAATTCTTGTAGATGGTTCTGCATTTAGGGACATGGAGGAAAAATGGCCACACTTTAAAGAAGAACCTCGTAATCTCAGGCTTTCATTGGCAATGAACGGTGTCAATCCATTTGGAGAGTTGAGATCTATTTACTTGGTGTGGCCTGTTTTTGTTATCAACAATAACATTCCTCCATGGATGTCAATAAAGAGGGAGCACATAATGTTGGCAATGATTGTTCCAGGTATTTGTTTACATCAATTTTATTTAACGTAGTAGCATCTCATTTGTCTTATTTGTTGCATAATGACTTATATTTTTTTCATTTAATAGTCATGTACATTAATTTATATATATTGCAGTAAAATGGTTATAATAATTATGTAATGTTTATGTTCATTCAACTAGGTAAGTACCAAGTTAAAGATATGAATGTATATATCGAGCCTCTTATCAACGAGTTACTAAAGTTATGGAATGGTGTCGCTATGTATGACGTCTCTAGACCAATAGGACAAAGACAATTTCAATTCCATGCAATGCTTGTCTGGACAATTCATGATGCTCCAGGGCTAACACATTTTTTGTGGTATGTTATAACGTTCGACTGCACTTTAACGATATTTAATTTTATGAAGTAGATATCATGCATGTTTTTTAAATAATCTATTCATTATATATAATTATAAAAATTGACATATTTAATCCAATTATATATGATCTTGCAGGTCTTCAAACAAAGGGAAAATTTAAATGTCTAGTTTGTGGTCCAAAGATGAAATCTCGTCGTTCAACAAGTTTAGGAAAGTAGGTGTTTGATGAGTATAGGTACTTCCTCCATAAAAATCATAAGTATCGAACTACTGAAAAACATCTTTTCAATGGGAAAGAAGAGACTACATCAAAACCACGAAGAATGACACCTAGCCTATGGAAGTTGAAATATAATAGAATTAATCGTCAAGGTTATACATCGGATCAAATTATTTATCTATCATAAATGATATGTTTGGAATTTATATTTTTATATTGTGTTTTGTTTACTCATGCTGTAATTGACAATGATTGTCATTGTTATTTTTTTTAACTTATATGCTTCATAAAGGTCATCAAGGCATTAATGGTTGGCTTCCATAGGGACTGAAAAGTTATCCTAGACAATTTAGTAGGTTGCCCTACTATGAGCAGATACAAATTGTGCATTTGTTTGATACAATGCATATCAAAAAGAATATAACATAAACGTTATGGAAAATATTGGATGGAGGGCATGACAAAGAAAAAATGGTCAAAATTTGTAGTGACATCAGGAAGCCAATCATGCAATGAAAAATTTCATTCAATTAAATAGTGATGGAGACCAAATTAATATAAGCGCCCTTCCTTGGTTATTAATGAAGCAACAAAGTAATGTTATAAAAGAAGTCATATGAAAAAATCGATTTCCCACAGGATTTGCTGCGAACATAAACAATATCATAACAAAGAAAGGTGAATTTGGGTCAGGGATGAAAACGCATGATTGACATACCTTCATTAAGGTAATTATTCTGGTATATTTTATATATATTTGTATATTGCATTTACTTTTCAGTGTATTATGTTTACTAGTTTTGGAAAAATAATGAAAAGATCATTTTATAATTGGTGCAGTACGTTCTACCCCTATCTCTCCATGGCAACTTTGACAACAATGTCAAGCAAGTTATATATGATCTTGGAAAATACATGAGGTAAGTAGATATATTTGTTCAATTCGTTGCATAGATCTTATATTTTCCATTTGTTTTACTTGTTATGTAATATATTGTATATTTTTGTTAAATCTTGTTAATATATTTGTGCCTTGAATCACTTGTAGATGGATGTCATCTAAAGAAATCCATAAAGAAGATATAAATTATTGGAGGAGAAAAATTCCTCGTCTAATGTGTGAAATGCAAAGGTTTCTACCTTCGACATTTTTCAATGCACAAGAACACTACCTCATACACCAAGTTGAGGAGATTGAATTATGTGGACCTATACACACAAGGTCAATGTGGATGGTTGAGAGACACTCAAAATTTTTGAAGGCTTTGGTTAGACAAAGAGCACATCCTGAGGGTTCTATGGTGGAGGGATATATGGTATACCAGACCATGGTGTACATTACTGAATATCTTCCTAAGTTCGTAGTAAAGATCCATGTAGATCACATTTGGGATCCCAACTCCATTAACAAATTCGAAGGGGAGTACCTAATGGGGAAAGTTAGATTGAGGAAAGTGAGAGGTAATTATAAGATGGTCATGGAGATTAATTAGAATACATTTTACATTGCCTTCAATTGCTTGAAAAGAAACAACAAAGAACTAGTCCAAATGAAAGAATCTTCCACACACAAATAGAAAAGTACTGGTATTGTATTACTCCAAAAAATAAGTCTTTCACTGCTGAAAAGTATTAAAATCTTAAAAAGTGTTGATGATCAAATATTACAATTCAAATTTCATATATATAAGAAGAAGACCCAACAAAGGTGTCTTTAGGGTAACATACAAGGCCAAATAGGTTAGACATTCTCTTTAGGTGCTTCTAGACCTAGGTAGGTAAACCTATATGAATGAAGAAAACTTGATTTGTGTTTATTCCCTAAAACAATTTATCCACAATGGCAAGTGGGAGTGGATAAATGAATTCTTATTTTGGTATAGATTGTATAAGCAATATCAAATATAATCTTAATATGTTCAGTTAATAGATGTAAAATCTAATATGTTCAGTTAATAGATGTAAAAGATAAAATGAATGAAACTAAAATGATGGAATGTGAGGGACCGGTGCTCTATTGGGTATATGGAGTCAAATAGAAATCAAAGTTAAGTGACTTATAACTGGAAATAATTCTAACTATTTGGAATTTTTATGTTTATAACTTGTATAAACAAGCAAGGGTGTAATAGGGCAAGTAATGGCAACTGCAATGAAATTCTACTAGATTTTTCTTCCTTTTTAGTTCCTACCTCTGATTTCTTTGGTGCCATTGTTTAAATTTTAGTGAGTGATAAGTAGACTTACCTAAAAAAAATCTTGCTCTGCAGAATTCTTCCACTGTCGTACTTTGAGCTTGCCTGTATTCAACTTTTGCTAGCATGAGCGCACAAATTCTCAATTTTCCTTGTTAAATTTTGATATCATACCGCATTAATTTCATATTTTATTAAGTTCTTCATCATTCAAATCTTTCATACCGAGTTGAATTTCATACTTCGATGTTGATTGATGTGACTAGCCTTCATTTAATGCTCCAATGACATATTATCGCACTACCGCATGACATTTTTCATCCCCCTACGGTATAGCAGTTCCTCCTTATCACTATTCTTATTTCACCGCTCTACTGCGGGCTCCATTCTAACCCTCTGCAATATGGCGGTACATTATTACCTCTATTCTTAGCTTACCGCTCTATTGCAGGCTTCATTTCAACCCCTTGCAGTGTAGTGGTTCCCTTTATTAGTATTAACCATGACACTACTCTACCATGGGAAAGACATCAACCTTCCATGGTATAGCGATATATAGTGTATTACTTCCTTTACCCACCGCACTACCATGAGTTGCTTTATTGGAGGCTACGCTAAGGTGGTAAAAACATGGTTTTTAAGGAATTTTTTTTGATTTCATATGAAAGGACTATCAAAAATTCGAATGAAAATTATATTTCCAACACATGTAGGCCATTCTTGCAATGTTTTTATCAGTGAAGCTTGCTATTTGTTATGCCGATATATTGTATCCTGCCAATATAAACATAAAACATGATCTAGGTGACATAGATACTGCTTGGCCGATATGATATCTATTCAATTTGAAATGTGTGAACAATGAGTCTTGGATACATATAGTTCAGAGGTTTCTTAAGAAAGATAATAAGATCATTGGTAGTGGGATGTTAGGTTTTTAGGTACATCAATTATAAATTAAGGTCGTATACCGTGGTAATTAACTAATTATATGTCCTTTGTGATTTTTTTTTTATATATTTGGTTGAGAGTGGGATGCACTACATTTATACGTCGTAAACAATCTTGATTGGATGACGGTATGGATTGAACGATGTCAACAATCTAGTCGTGCATTAACATGGGAAGGTGTGGCTTCATTGGTTAAAGAAGCTCATCGTAATGGAGATTCCAATGTTACACCAAGGGAAATTGATTTAGCATATGGTTTAAGAGATAAACATTTACGTATAAATATATTAATCACCCATATTATTTAATTATTTTCAATTATATTGATGTATATATATGTTGATTTTTTTTCTTTGCATACATTCGGCCAAGAATAAATATGTTTATCAACTGACGATGCAATAATTTTTACATGTTTGAAATATTGCAAGTGAAACACCACAAGGCTATGTGGTGAAATGGTCATAAATTTTGAATAAAAAAGTTGTATGACACAAAGAAAATTTGTGATTTTGGGATAACTACAGTCTTTCAGGTGACTAATGTTTCATTTGGAAGCGACATACATCCAAAAGTCTCAGAAAATTGATACTATGGGATTTTGGATGATATACTTGAGTGTGACTTTACGTCCTTCAAATTAGTTATGTTTGTTGTCCAATGGTATAGGCTACGATTGAATGAAAATGATCCCGAGAGAACTGTTATTGAACATGATAATGGATTTACCATGGTTAATACAAGGTCGATTGAGTGAGCTGGAAATGAGCCCTATGTTCTTCCAAGCCAATGTGAGCAAGTATTTTACTCAAAGGTTCCAGGTAATCTGGGTTGGTCATTTGTTGTTAGACATGATCCAAGAGGAAGGCCGGTGAAGTATAATGTGGTGGAAGAAGAAGATACCAAAGAACTAGAAGATGATGTAGATGATGATCAAGATCAACAATTAGTTGATGATGTGCCTAACAAAGATGTCGAAGAAGAGGAACTAGATCATGATGATGTAGGAGTTAATGTTCCTGAAGATGATATCCATGTGGATGATGACATTATCGAAACTGATATCAATGACGATGATGATGATATGACCAATCCTTACAATGTCGAATCTGGATTGGATGATACATACAAAGAGTTGGATGAAGAACAAGATCAATGACATTGAAATGTATGAGTTATGCGATTATATTATCTATTTGATATTAATTTCTTGATAGAATTATATTAGAATTATATGGTTACATAATTAATTCATGATGTTTTTAATTTTTATGCCATTACATAATTAATTCATGATGTACTTTATAATGTTGTTAATTCATGATGTTACAACTATTATAGCTCTCCTAGAAATTTCCATATGATCAAATCCTAATTTCTCTATGACTATTTATGATTAGATATTATTTGATCATATCTTTGGTTATTTAATTCCCAAAAAATTAGCGTTTCCTCATGTTGACCCCGCATAGTGACGTGTGAATGGGGCCAACGTTGAATTTTTTTCAATTTGTGCTTGTATGGAGTGAAAATTGACATGGTTAGCCTAGACACATGCGTTGACAATATGGGAGGGTTTCGAGACTCAAACATGAGGTCATGCATGTTATTAAAGTGTATGGTAATCCTACTTATAGCGGAAGTTCACATGATAAGCTAACCAATGGCACTATATTGGAGGATAAACCCACCTATGGAATTAATTTAAGATGTAAGGGATGCCTCTTAGTGTAATTTTGAGTCTTGGATTAATCCATAGTGCTAAAATTAGTTCTAGTTTTCTTCCCTTGGTGTTATATTTATCTCTACAATTTCCCATACTTAACCATTTCATCATCCCTTTTCCCAAGCTACTTGTATCGTAATATAAACTTGGTCCAATCTCACATTATCCCCTTAGGTAATTATCCATTTCCTCCAAGTTGAATGGAACCTTTTGTACCAATGTATCTATTTTTTCCTACCCTAATGGATCAAGACTTGACATCACCTTAACAATCTTCTTTATGTCATAGCATATCTCTGAAGTGCCTTTGGCATGCTTTAGATGTGTCAATATTAACTAGATTGATTATATTAATTTTAAAGTCTCTTAACACATTCCATGACAAGAAAATGACTCATTTGGATTAAGGACTACTTTCCTAAACCATTCCTTCATATTCAACAATCCCTTCTCACACCCACATCATAATTCATATCCATGTTAGTTGTAATGAGTGTTTTAAACCAACAATCAATGAATCATAGGATAGAAGAAAACTCATTATGCAAAAGGATAAGAATCAAAGAGATTGAAAGAATCGATTCACTAGATATGCTCCCCATTATTGTAATAGAACAATGTAAAATAATAATTCATAACAAGAATAGGACCAAAAAACACTAGGAAAAGAAACCTTGTAGGCTACATTAATAAGAAATTGATTGCAAACATTTCTTCCATGATGTTTAAATGACAAAATATCAGATAGCTCAATCTTTAGTCAAGTAGTATTTCAATCACTGATTCTTAGACATCCATCATGATTAAACATCACATATGATAAGCCTTTTTAACAATCACTAGGATTGTAGATAATATTCAATCATGTCATAGGAAATAAATCATCAAAAATTATAAAGAAAGAGAAAACCAACTATATAAGCTCAACAAGCCACCATACAAAAATTATATTTTGTAGAAAATGAAATAAACTATATGTTGACATAGCATATATATAAACTATATATTTTGAATTTTGGCCGAGTGCGCGTAGGAGCACGACATATGAATTTTGGCCCCACATGCACAAGAGCACGACATAGCATACTACATCGAGATCCTAACTGGAGAGTTGCACCAAGAACCACTGCATCCAACCCCTAAGTGGAGAGTTGCGAGACTTCACTGGATGAGTGTTGTAAGGACATTGAGGGAGGAAGACTAGGAACCATTTTCTAGGAGGAAAGCTAGAGTGAGAGGTGAGGGCACTCAGAAAGGGAAAATTGACCAAGGGATAATGACTGTAAGTGATTTTTCCCCCACATTTAGAAGTCTTGTTGCAAGTACAATGATTTAGAATCTGTTTGTTCCAATCGAGGTGTTGCATGCTATATTTTGGTCAATTTGAGCCAATGTCCCATTGAAAAACCCAAGTACTACTTGGTACTGGTGTCAAGTTAGTTTGAACAACCAAGCTTTGAGATGTTCAATCAGTTGGGTGGCCATTTATGGCTTGTGAACTACAGTTTTTGTATCTGTCTTAGCATATTTTTTCTACTATAAGATTGAAAGGAATTCCCGTCACATAAAAACATATGAAGTTCACTAGGGTTCAAATTTCTGAACTTTGATGAAATAGATTTACATATTGAGGTCCACAAATGATCAAAGGGACTGAAAACAATACATGGTCCATGAGTGCAATGAAAAATACCTAGTGCCTGTCCATAAGAGAATGTATAGAAGTACATGATGCAGATTTAGAGGAAGGAAACAAACTCACATAATCTCATTTGACAATTCATAAACAATCTTGAACTTTCCTTCTTTTAACACACTTATTCAACTACATTTCCCTTCACAAAACTCAACAAAAACACTCAACTTTTTCTTTAGAGTTCCAAACCATTACTAGACCTTCAAACACCTTAGTCAACTTCATCTTTATCAAAAAAATAATTACCTAGTCTGCCCTTTCATTTTACCATTAACTCTCTTTATGACTATCCTAAACTTCACAATTTCAACTCAACATAAAGTAATTTGACCCAAAACAGTATTTAGGCTAATATAGACCACACAATTTCCATTCCATTTCACTTCAAACAAATGTAAACCATCTCCCATCAATTGCTTGGGACATGTTTAGTTTGACTGGTATATTCTCTTCAAAGCATCAAAGTCCATTTACAATGTATTTTCACAAAACCTTAAGGGCTTAACCTTCATAATTACTTTGTTCACAGACTGTACACAGTTTTTCAGTCAAGAAACTTCATTCCCTCGCATCTTATCTTTATGATTTTTCCCTAAATCCATTGAAACATGAAAGAACATTCATAGTAGGATAATCTCACAAGAAACCAAATGATTCCACCAATTAATAAAGGAGAAACATAATTATTTCTATCTCTACTTACCCTAATTGAGGGTTTTAGGAGTCTGAAGTAAATCCACAATAACTCACACAAATCTTAACTAAAATGCATGAAATTTTATGTAATAGGAAGGTGATTGAGATTATTACCATATCCAACCATTCTACCATGCCTTCAAGGTCGTACAATTCCGTACAATTCCTGGAAATGCAAGATTTCTGAAGAAAAATGATTAAAAATAAGAGATTTTCCTTGAACTTATTCTTTATTCAACCACCCTCGAAGTTATAAAAGATACAAGAGCATTTTTAAAGGCAAAACAACCAACTTTTAGCCTTCTAACTACCTCTAACCGACCCTAATGACTCTTCATCTCTTAATATTGCCTTTTTGATTAAGTTGACAACTTTTTACATTGTTTTCATTTTTGCACTTTTGGACTTAATAAACACCAAATGACCTCAACATAACCTCAAATATATGAAACATGGCTCTAATAACATGATTTGAAAAGTAGGAACAATAAAATTGAATCAAATTTTAAAACATTTCTGCATAGAGGCCTAATTATGCCAAGGTGCTCCTACACTAGTACAAGAGTTGAAAAAAAGACAAGGAGCCATTAAAAACTTCTAAATATTTCATTGACTCAACCAAACCTCCAAAAGAATAGTACAAATACTAGCACTAGTGAAAGCCTGGAAGAGAATACTAATGAAAGTGGACTATTTTTTTTCAAGTTCCAGAAGAGTATAAATGGTTCGAAGATGTTGTGGGTGTCTGGGAAATGGTGAAGGAATGTTGGATAGGGAGGGACCCAATTAGCCTCTTTAATTGGATTCTTAAGAAAGAAACAAACTTTGATACATTTTGGGGTTCTTCTGAGTAGGGCCCATCTTTTATTATTTTATTAGGGGGACCTAAAAAAGCATAGGGGTAGAAACCTATGGTGCTTAATCATTAAAGGCAAGGGGTATGTCCATTTAGGAATAGATTGAAAGGATGATTGCACAAGGGGCTATTTCACATCAAAGGTGGTCCAAAATATTTCATAGACTAAATAACCAGACACCAATACTACCTTAGAGGAACTATTGTCTTCGGGGAAGGTGGTCCAAAAAATTTCATACATAGGTACAAAAAGTAATAGAAACCTTCCACCAACTAACCCAATCAACCTCCAAGAAACAAGACAATGGATCCTCTAGATGTTCCCAAAACCCAAGGATTTAAAACACAAAGTTGGTGACCCTAAAAACCATTCCCATGCTTACCAAGTGATCTTTGATCATCAGACCCTTACAAGGTTTATTGATACATTCACAACTATTGTTACCTCCACATGCATTTGACTAGTAGTGATAACCTTGGTTTTTAATCCTCCAACTCCATAACTTGGGATCAAATCACCGTGAAAGAACTTCATCCAACATCCTTATGAGTGCAGGTATTGCCAAATAGGTATTTGTTAGATCTCTCTTCCTCGAGAGAGGGAAATTCAGGAAGAGAAGAGGAAAACAAGACATACAGTAGGTCTAAAAGAGGGAGATCAACTAGAGGTCAAAAGAGTAGAAGAAAATTCCATAAACACATGGAATTTTTTCTTGCTGAAGGAGGGTCATGTTCTTATGATAATGAGAGCATAGGAAACATCAAGGTGCCCTTGAGGTACAAAAATCTATGGAAACAATGGGTACCCAAGGAACTTCCTCCAATAAACACTAATTTTTGTGTCAACGAGAGGATATATCACATAGCACCATCGTCATTACATGGTTTGGGCCTATTTTGCATGGATGGCATAAAGGTCTGTTACGAAAAAGTTACTGAATTGATGAAGTATGTTGGACCCCATTACAGTTACAAAGATTGGATGCAACTCGTTCGACATACATGAAGTATGCGTAGGTATGCACCGTCAGAAAATTATATACAACTAAAAGATAAGGATCAAAATAAAGGAGTGGCTATGTATATTAATGGAAGGCCAAAAGCATCAGGGAACATTACAGGGTTTATAAACAGTACATGACCTGGGTCAACAAATAAGCAACCCAATTTCATATTCGAGGCGCGTGAGGGAAACCGTGTACTCATATGTGTGATAAAATCAATAACTGCAGGGGAAGAGTTGCTAATCACTACAATTTGAATCACATAGATACAAACACAATTACTATTGGGGTGGTACGTATTATAAACCATTTTACCCAACCTCCAATTAATGACTCCAATATACCATTTTATTATTATTATTATTTTCATAAGTCTATTGGTTTCATTTTGGTAATGTTTTTTTATATTTAATTTTTGTCATAGCGGGACATTGATCGTAGGGGGAAGGCTCCAACCCAGAGCATAGATCACAATGCATCTTTAGGCACTTCTACCTAACAAGTTTACCTCATTGTAATTGTACAAATTAGATACGAGCAAAATATTTTATTATTATGTTTTTTTCATAAGTTTATTGGGTTAATTTTGATAATATTTTTAATATTCTTGTCACAGTTAGATGATCGGGGAAAGGCACCAACAGTAGAGGAGAGCATCCATAGGGAGGTGCAGTCACTATTATGCGATGATGACATCACATATTCCACAAACCCTTTGGATATGATAAGGAAGACCCAAAAAACATGAAATGAAGAAATCCTTCAGTTGTTATTCATAGTGCCTCAAACAAATGAGATAAGAGAAAGGGTTAAAATATTGACTGAGAGAGCATGGAACTTGCAAGTAAGCTGTCATGAGATCTTTAATTATAACATAAGTTCATTCATGGTTTTATATTTTGTACTCTTTTATGTCATGAACTAAAATATGTGTTGTTTTTACGAGATTTTTTGCATCCTCATGATGCTGCTAGCCATGATTAGGGTACTGCAAGTTCTTCCTGGGGAGTAGAGGTTGGTACAAGTGTCGATCATGATCTTCTTGTGCATACATCACATCATTTGAACCCATCATCCGTGCCTATATTATCGACTAAAATGTCAGCAACACATAGCATGTAGACATCGGGTAGTGCACCCTCTGACATCAAACACATGCCAGAACATGCGTCAGGACATGTACCTAGGGATGCAGAGGCCGCTAGCATTGGTGATGTTTTAGCAGCATTTCCTGGATCTTCCTGTATTACTAATACAAGAACATTGCCGGTCACATTTGTGGTGATCGAGGATTTCGTTCCCATAAAGATAGAGAACGTCCCAAGTACTTTAAAATGTTTTAATTATTATTATATATAATCCAATTAAAATTTACTTATTGATTACTCTTTTTAGACTAATGATCCCATGATCATTTTGTAGGAAATGATGTTTTTTATAAACATCTAAATGATATTACATTGGAGATCTTCGGGCCCTCCATACATACACGGTGGAATGCCCAAAATCATGATCTTATGCAAAAATGCAGGGCTCTGAATTCAACATAGTGCCCATAGAAGAGGACCTAAAGATTTCCTTCCAGCAAGGCTATGGAGCCCTGGCTAAACACCTAAGAGTCTTGACTAGGAAAACACAATCTTCCATTGCATCCAACACACAAGTAAATAAACTCAATAAAGTTTATTTAAAATTGAATACTTGTGCAATCTATTCAATATTAATTTTCACCATAAAGTAATTATGTGCCTATTTGTTTTAAATAGGCAAGCAATGATAATACTACACCTGAAATTGGAATGCAACCTGGTGAGGGTGGAGCACAACCTATAGATGAAGGTCATGGTGTGCATCCCGGTACTAGACGTATTCATGTGCTATACAAAACTCAATATGGATTAATACAATTAAACATCTTTAATTGCAATTGGTGTATTAATTAATGTAACATTTTGTGTTTCAACTTTAGAGCATGTAGAGCATGATCAACATGTTGCGCATGATCAGGCTAGACAAGATCAGGAACATAATGTGGCCCCATCAGGTAAAGAGGACCACTCTAATGTTCTTTTAAACATATTTAATTGCAATTGGTGTATTAATTAATGTAACCTTTCGTGTTTGAACTCCAGAGGATTTAGAGGGTGTTCAACATGTTGAGCATGAGGCTATAAGAAAATATCAGGAACATGATGTGACCCCATCAGGTAAAGAGAACCACTATAATGTTCTTTTAATTAATGAAATAATTTTAACAATTATAATTAAATATATCAATTTAACATTTCTTTGTTATTGCAACAGACCCCCCCTTGCAGCGGCCTCCACGTCGTGAGTACATGAATAGGCATACATTAAGATCACGAGCAGAGGGAAAAACAACTGAAGGGGAGACAAATGATTTAGAAAACAATACTCCACTTCTTTTTTTAGCTGCAAAAAAGAAACAAAAAAAAAGTGACAGTAATCATATTATGACAACCATATTTTTGATAGTATGTTAATGAATGTTAAAAACTGATATTTTTCACAACCATATTTTTGATAATATGTAAAAACCAAAAGAATGAATGTTATATGTTATTAATGGATGAACGAATGAATGTTATATGTTATTAATGAATGAATGAATGATTAATGTTATATGATTGGGTATGGGAAATTGAGAGTGATGTGAGGGGGGGAGGGGGGGGAAATGAGCTTCCACTGTCACGTGGTTGGACCTATTAAGTAGAGAATATTAAAATATTCTAGAAATAAAGAGAATCTCAATAAGGTAATGTAGTTTTCAATATTTTAAAAAAAAAAAATTGCAAGGTTTCGTCGCAATTTTGACGAACATAGCCCGACGAACCACAAAAAATTGCGACGAGGTTTCTGTACATGTGACGTAGTTTTCATCGTAGGGTTTCATTAGAAAATCAACGAACATTTGGTGTTTTTTCGATGATTTCAAACTAGCGTTCTGCAACGTTTTGTGAATTTTTTTGTTGATAGATGGATGAAGCTACATTGATTTTGTGACAGACACCGCCAACATTTTCCATGGCACTGGCCAATGATGTTGGGTCGTGGTTTTGATGTATAAAAATTTGTCGTTAAGAGATGAAATCCCAATGAAGAAATTTAAATTAGTGTTTTTCGTCGGTAAGTTGACAATATTTTGTTGATATGTCACCAAACATGCATCATAATTTATAGTCAAATACATTAGTGTTTGGTGATAGAGGCAACTTTCCAACACAAAATAAACTCTCCCTGTTGTATTCCCCACATACCTTGTCATGGATTTGGACCTTGGTTTTGGAAGGTGTGGTGAATGGAGTGGATGATTTCACCAAGGAGGATGGATCAATGTAATGTGAAGAGGTGGGGGATGAAGCTTTTCAATTAATAGGCACTTGACATTCAACGGTCCTTCTTAGATTGCTGCAATATTGGAAGGGATCAAGATCACCTGATATGGTAATTTTGAAGCCATTGTGGGGAAACTTTAGGCATTGGTGGTAAGTGGAAGGTACGAATCTCATGGCATGAATCCATGGGAAACCAAGGAGGAGATTATATGGTGAGTCCAAATCCAAGACTTGGAATATTGTATTATGAGTAGCGGGCCCAACCCTCACGAGAAGGGTGATTAGTCCTTTTGAGGAGCACTCAACATCATCATAAGCCTTGATAAAAAAATTTTTAGATTCATCTATACAAGCATTAGAGAATCCTAATGTAGTAACCAATTTCAATGTTCATATATTCAGTCCTACTTCACCATCTACCAAGGCTCATCTAATTTTATTTTTATTAATGTAGAATTCTAGGTGCAAAGGATCATTATGATTTTTTTTATACACAAAAAGATCTTGTTGACATTGTGGGAGGTAGCTAGGTATCCTACCATGACCTAAAATTGATTGACATTTAGGTCAATGGGAACAGATGTATCTTGCAAGGTTTTGTCTAGAATTTCCTTATGCTTTGGGGAGATGTGAAGTAACTCAAGGATGGATATTTGTGTAGGAGTCTTTCCTAAATGATCCAAGAGGTTATATTGACTTTTCGATAGTGGATTAGAGGCGGTCCCTTGTAGGGTCACCTTACCTCTACGGGTGGTAACTGCACATTCTGAAATTTTATTAATGGTGATGGTAGCAACATGATTATCAAGGGATTGAATGTGATTAATGGTATAGTCAAGTGTAACATGGGTATAATTAGCATTTTTATTGTTCCCTGAACTAGAGGCCTCCCTTTTCCATGGTCTTTCAAGGGAGTTTTGAATATGGTTTGATCAACATTGGTTTTACCTTGTGAATTATCCATCGATATATCTCCTTGTTCAATAAGATCTTGGATGAGGTTTTTGAGTGTCCAACAAGATGATGTTTTATGTCCTTTGCCATGATGGTATTCACAAAATTCATTTTCATTCCACCAGTTTGGTTTAACCAGTGTCGGTTCATATGTTTTAATGTTAGGAAGATGAATGATGTTTGACTGTAAAATTTTCTTCAAAACCGACTCAATGGGTTCCCCTAAGGGTGTGTATGTTCTTTTAGTGCATGGAGGTCCTTTACATTGTTGATTATTTTGGACCACATTCATTGTTTGATCATGGCTGGGTGTTGGTGTATTTGATGTGGATGGACCTTTAAGGTGAAGGGTGGGGTGACCTTGATTTACCATAAGATCTTTCTCAATAAAGACCCCTTTTCAATGGCATCTTCAAAGGTGGTGCAACATTGGACTTGAAGTTGAAACATCAATTTTGTGTTGAATCTTTCTATAAAAATGGTAACCAACTACTTTTTAGGTATGGGACAAGGCAATTTCCTAGCCACAATGTACCATCTTTGATAGAGTATGTGAGTGAATCCCCCTCTTTTTATTTGGTCGTGCACAATTTTTCTAGGGTTATGTCACTTTCTATATTGTAGGAAAAGTGTGTAATGAACCTACCAACCAATTCACCCCATGTTTGTATCCCAAGAGGAAGGTGTGAAAACCATTCTAGATCTTGCCCTGAAAGACTTCATGGAAATAGTCTCATCAAATATATGGGATCAAAGGCAATGTCCATACATGTGTTAAAATCTCGTATGTGCTCTACTGGATCTCCTTTCCCTTTGTACTTGTTAAAGTTTGGAGCAATGAAATGTGGAGGGAAATTTGACATGTATATGTCCTATCAAAAGGACAAGGACACAATTCCTCCATAGAATACGTCTTCTTGTTTGTCCCCAATTTTATGTTTGTCATTTGTTGTTGTATTGCTTGCATTTGTTGCATCAATGCATCTATGGGGGATGGAGTCATGTTGGATTGACCTTGCATGAGGGGATCAATATTGGTGTTAGGAGTTTTGAAATGGTTATATGATGAGTTGGGCACCAATGTGTGATCTGGATTGGCATTATGTTGCAAAGTATTTTGATTACCTTGTTGATAATGGGGTGAAAACATAGTATTGGTATTGGTTTGATTTTGTGGTATGAAATTGGTGATTGGTGTGATGTGTTGTTATGATGGAAGGGGTTTGGTGTTCAAGTTGGTCCCAAAGGCCATGTTGGTATTAGGTGTAGTTTTGAACGTTTGGGTGGGCACTCTAGATGTGACAATATGAATTCTTCTAGTTTTGTTAGGTGGGGTCTAATTTGCATTGATTGAGGGTGTGGTGTTTTGAATGACAAATGGATTTGAAAATGCCATACCCGTGGAACTAGAAGATGAGCTAACAAATTGGAAGGTTGGTCCTTGGGATGTGGTATGTGTTCTCTTGGTTCCAAATGTTGGAGGATTGGGGATGTGTGTAGTTGTTGCTCTAAGTGGTTAACTAGTGAACATTTGTTATGAAATGGGTGGACCTTATGAGAATGTATTTTGATTAGGATATTGGGTTTGCATTTGTGTTACTCCGTCTATAATTGTGGAAGTGTCAAAATTAAAGGATATTTTAGCACCTTTCTTGGCAAGTGCAAGAAATAATTTATTGGGGTCTGCACTGACAAGATCATCCATAATAAGTATTATCCTAGGGTCTTGAGAGGCATGTTCAATTTATTTAGGGGTTAGACATCTGTTGACCTTAGTTAACGTAATATTGGAAAATGGATTTACACTTTCCCCTTGTGGTGTTTGAGGTGGATTGGAGTTTGATCCAAGATTCATTTTTCTAGTGAGATTGAAAAAGGGATCATTTGAGGGATCCATGTCCTTTATTTTCCTTTGTGACCTTGTTTGAACCATACACGACTTCCAACCTAAATATTGACAATGCAAAGTGATAATGCAAGGTGGGCATGAGACTGCTATATTTTTGGGATTTTTAAAGATATAAGGATGCCAAATGTTAATGCACCTAAGACCAAGGTTTAAAATGCAATGACGATAATGAATTTATGACCAAAGGATATGATATGCAATAGAACTAAACAAGAGTATAACCAGAGTTATGATAAGAAACTAAGACCAAGAGATGCCAAATGAAACTAAATACATGAACCTTTAGAACCTAAGAAAATGATGCTAAAAAAATTATGGAAGCTCAAGGTAACAAACCAAATTGTCAAGACCTTAAAAGGACAAATTCTAAAGGAATGAATATTTCAAAAAGTGAGTCTAAACTAAGACATAAGTTTGAAACCCAACTTGGATGATGGTGATTGATAGATAGAAGGACAAGGTCAAAGACAATGTAGACATGTCACAATGGACTGACCAAAGGTATATCAAGCCTCCTAGTCTAAAATCTAAAAGGTGCATATCTAGCTAATAATAATCTAAGACCAACTAAGCAATGTAAGGAGGGAAATACAATCTAGTTAAGAAAATGCAAAGCAACCTAGATGAAAGCAATGAAATAGACCGGTTTAACTAAGCAATTCTTATGATTAGAAAGTATGGTCACTATCAAGGTGTGAATAGGACTAAGACTAGATGAAAATTTTCTTGAAACTTTTAGGACTGGAAATTGAGGCTCATTGTCTCACAGAGGCGGTTCATTATTTTAAAAATATGGTTCACTGTCAAATGCAGTTCACTATCTCACATATGCGGTTTACTATTTCACAGATGTGGTTCACAATCTTATGGTTTCAAATTGAATTATTACAAATGGTTTTTCATTTTGGGCAATTTTGAAAATGTGATTGAAGACACAACAAACACTTTGAAAATAAGTTTTGGCTATTGAATTGTCAAAATTTTAATTGAATAGTGCATGTTCGTAGGAAAATTTTAACTCAATTTCCACTGGTATCAACACAAATTGAAAACACTTCTAGCATTTATTAATCCTAAGGTCAAGGCCAATGGCAAAAAATCTCAGGCCCACAACTTGGAATCTCCTTCAACTCAAATGTAGGGACACCTAAATGGGTGTATACACTCTTATCTTTGCGAGAGAGGATAGGTAGGGCCCTCCATGACTAGAAGGATGACCCAATCACCCTCTCCCCAGAAAGCTACAAGTAGCTAAATGTTAAGTTGTGGATTTCTATCTCATCTCAAGGGAGTCATATGGTGAGTAACTTTGGGGCACGATGTCTATCCCCTGCACTGAGAATGATGCCAACAACTCAATCAAAAGGGTGACTTCTACAAAAATCTTTCTGGTCATTGCTCGGGGACTTAACGCCTTGCTAGCACCCAACAAGCCACTTAAGGCTTTAACTAACCCTAATTGGGGCCCTGACTACCTCACATGAATGTGGGTATCTCCCATTTTGGATTGGCACTGTCAGTAAGGTAATCACCAGTTATACCTTGGATTTCACCTTAATCATTTATATAGCAGCCTGAGGGAAAAACTGATTTGGGTCATACCCCTTGGAGTGATCACTTCTCCAAAGGTAGACCCTTCTACAAAAATAAAATAAGATGTAGTTATTTCTCTTACACCCAAGATCCACAAAGGTGAGGGGAGAGGATACTTTCACTAACACCTTATGGGTTCTACAAAAAAATGTGAAAATGCACCAAACACAAAGGACATTGGTTCATTTTTAAGCCAAAAATTGAAATGTTCCTAGTTATATAAAAAATGACTTAGACACATAAAATCCTAGAAGAACATGCATTAGTAGTTTCATAAAAATGTCTTCTCCAATCAATCGTCCTACAAGAACATGGATTAGAATTTTGATACTAATGTCTTCTCCAATCAATCGCCACAAGCTATAAAAAAAATATTAGTAACACTAAAACACCTCCTAGCCTAATGCATACAAAATAAATAACTGAGAAAAATTCAAAATCAAACCATTTTTACCAAATAAGAAATTGCATCATTTTGCCTCACGGATGTGGTTCAACAAATGTGGTTAACCAAATGGTGATTGCGAGTCATGGGATAGCGACTGTGACTCATTGTCATGTAGTTGCGGCTCATTGTTCAAAAAATGCATCACACAACTTGAACTTGCAAAAATGAGAAAATCTAACAAAAGGACATAAAGATGTGATGATAAATAAAATGCAATAAATATGCCAAAATTCCAAAATAAATTCTAGGAATTAGAAAAATGACATAAAGCATCAAAATATATTATTTCCCTAAAATCAACAAATGTGGAATTCTATCACATGATTATGGTTCACTGTTCAACAAATACAACGCACAATATTTTTGTCATTTCACCAAGCAGATGCATCATATTGTCTCTCGATTGTGTCGCACTGCTTCACAAATGCATCACATGGACTTGCAAAGCTCAGAAACTCACAAATTTCTTCAGATTTTGTTAGCTTCACGTTGGGTTCACCAATGTAGTACTGGGTTGAAATCTAGGTTAAAGGTAAAAGATCACTAGTAGCAACCACAACTACTTCAAATCTAACCAAAAAGACCCAAATCCAAACAACAAAGTACAAATATCAATGGAAATCAAATAACGACAAAGCAATACCAAACTTCCCATGCTAAAGTTGATTCATCTTCCTCACATCTCCTCCATTTTGTTGTGTATGTGAACTTTCCCTTATATTTTTTTGTATGCAAGTGTATGCAAGTGATAGTGATGTGATAGTGATTAGTAAGAATATCAGAGATTGTGGTTGTAAGGTTGGAATGATGGAGACAACATTCTTTTATAGAAAATCTATTCGAAGGGATGGTCAAGATTAAAATCTAGTATGATGCCAAGATCAATGGACGAGGTTGCTTGCACCACAAAAGGATAGGGTTAGGGCTTGTTAATGAAAGATGGTCAAGATTAAAAGGAGATCGAAAGTGATCAATGGTGGAGATTCAAAAGAGGAAGTGGAGGGAAAGTGGAGCAAATTAAATAATAAAATTATTCAATTTGGGAGAGCATGTGAGCAATTAAATAATCAAAGTGGTCATTTAATTGTGGAAGAGAGGGAGAAAGGATATTTTAATTAAAGTGGAGGAAATGGGTTGACATATTAAATAATTAAATTAGATTAATTATTTAATAACAGAGGGAAGAGTGGTAAGGAGCAGTTAAATAATTAGAATAATTAGTTAACTTATAGATGGAAGAAAAGGTTAATGACCAGCTAAATAATGAAAATAATTATTTAACTATAGGTGGAAAGTAAAGAATGAATAATTAAATAAATGAAAATTTATTTAATTATAGGAAGAAGAAAGGATATTAGCGACGTAATTAAATATTAATTTATTTAATTAATCAAGGGAAGAATAAAGAAAGAGAAAGTGAACTAATTAAATAATTAAAATTATTTAATTAATAGAAGAACGTGACCTTAGAAAATAATTAAATAATTAAAATTACTCAATTCTTTCGAGAAGAAGGGAAATTGATGCGAAAAAATGGTATTCGCAGGCCCAGAACATTTTTCAATGTCTGCAGTTGTAGGCAATTTGAATAGCCAATTTAAGCCCAAAAACTTACAAAAGATAGACTAAAAGGGGACTTGAATAATTAATCGAGGGAAGAATAAAGAAAGAGAAAGTGAATTAATTAAATAATTAAAATTATTCAATTCTTTCAAGAAGAAGGGAAATTGATGCGAAAAAATGGTATTCGCGGGCCCAAAACATTTTTCAATGTCTGCAGTTGTAGGCAATTTGAATAGCCAATTTAAGCCCAAAAACTTACAAAAGATAGACTAAAAGGGGACTTGAAGTCCCAAGCTCGCCACAACTAGAAGAGGGAGACACCACTAGATAAGTAGAGCCATCCAAATGCAACCCTGAGAAAGACTATAAGGCCAAATATTTCCTAGCCAAAGCCGCAACAAAGCTTCCCATCCCACCACAACTCATAAAATAATCCCTTGTAACCATGCAAATCTCTCCATTAGGAAAATAAACCCTAGAAATAATCTAGGTTGAAGAAGGAGAAGTGGTTGCATGGGAAAGAAAACCCTTAGGCAACCCCAAAGAAAAGCCACCCTATAAAGCATGCTTTCTAAGATCCTCCTCTGGAGCAACAAAATCAAAGACCTTATTTAATTGAGTAATGGTTGCTCGTGACTCCTCCACTAGACATTGCACCTCTAGCCATAAATCCCACAAACATTTGTCACTTTCCTTTGAGCCCTAGCCATAGAGCCAATCCTCTTATCAATCTTTGACCAAAATGTCCTTGGTGTCCTCTTAATACTCGGCTGAACCACCCTCATCATTGTTGTCTGAAACTTTAAAAATCATGCACCTACTTCATATGCTCCTCCCACTCATTTTTCTTGAAAATACATTCTTGCCAAAAGTAGTAGGTGATTAATGTTACATCCTAGATTTATAGTTTATATCTAAATTAGATTATAATTCTCTTGATTATCAAACATAATGTATAATCACACATGATATCACAATCAATACAATAGAGAAACATGAGAAAACAAAGAACAATTCAATACAATATTATAAAATTAAAACAATATAAAAACAAAACATGATCCTTTCACTAGTTTACCAACTAGGTTCTATTAACACTAGTTTACTTAGGATATTGTTAGGTTATTTATTAGGTCTCATGTCATATGGTTAAGATATTTTTCATAATCGCATATTGTTTTACCTCATAATTTTTCTTATATAAGAAAGGCTCCTCATGTAATTTATGTATCCATTGTATACCTATGGTATCATTGTATCATTTTGTATCCATAATCAAGTAATTTTATCTTCTTGCTACTCTCTTGTGGATAGTTATCTCTAGTTTTGTAGGTGATCCTAGGAGCTTGAGTCTATTGCATAATTCTTACATGATATCAAAGCTTTAGATTTGCAATTCCTTTTTCAAACTAGGGAGTGATTCATATAGAGGTAAATGAAAAAAATGGAAGACCAAAAAGTAGCCATGCCACTTTTTGGTCTCATACAAGACATAATGCGAGCACTTTATAACACACTCACATTATATAAAACTTTAAAAAAAAATAGCAAAGAGGTTAATCTCATTTGAAATCAACCTCTTGCTTGAAAAATAGAATACAATAGCCATACAAGAGCATGATTACGTTGTGAAGTCACCAAAATGTTGCCATGACATCCTCAAGGTCGAGGAGGTAAGTTTTGTTAGGTTTTTAGTATAAAAATTTAATTAAATAGAAAGATATAAATGTTTTTGAGTGCTTTTTTTTAATAGTAATTGAA
This sequence comes from Sequoiadendron giganteum, assembly GCA_007115665.2. Taxonomy (NCBI): domain Eukaryota; kingdom Viridiplantae; phylum Streptophyta; class Pinopsida; order Cupressales; family Cupressaceae; genus Sequoiadendron; species Sequoiadendron giganteum. The sequence continues at coordinate 44,023,695 of CM021102.1, read as the reverse complement.
AATCCCCTATAAATTCATGAAATCCTTCATTCATAAATTCACAAAAACTTGGGTGAAGAAAAATTGCAACAAACTCCTCCAAAAGTACCTCAACATTCTCTCAAAATGTAAGAAAATATCTTAAGGAATATAGAAAACAACAACAAAGAACTTAACAATAATTGAAAATTGAGAGATCATAGTGGGATAACCTCCAATTGGTCTACCCTCACCACTTAACTATATTTTACCATCTCTAACATAAATTCCATGAGTGGCCAAACTAACACCCAATCAAACAAGATAGAAGAAGCAAAAAAATTTTATGCTAACAAATTATCTTATGAACAAATAAAGAAAAAAACATATTGAAATATGATTTGTGTGCATTGTTCACTAGTCGACAAACCGATGCACCCCTAAATGTCACTTGCAAGAGGTTCCCTATCTATTGGTGCCACCACCAAGGGATAAATAATAATTTTTGGGATAAGTGGTATATGGTTTTTTACCATCCTCCATGAAACAACAATGAGGTGCTGCAATCATTTTTGAGGAAAATCTATTGAGTTTTTCCTCAATGAGATCCCAAACTACTTTGATATGAAAGAGTTCTTGGGTAGAGGTGGAGGCTCTGCACAAGACAAAGCAGTGACACAACATGCTAAAAGTCAAACATGAATATCCCTTTCTAGGTCAAATATTGAGCATGTCACGATCCCTTTTGTTGTGAAGGATATTGCTGAGGTTGAAACTCTACAGTCCATCAACTTGCTCACTCATATCCATTTATAGCATACTAGGCCTTTGGCATAGGGTGATAAGGGCAAGTCTTCCAAGTCTCAACATTCACCACACATATGTAAAAAATGTAGGTCTCTTCATGATTATAGGTCTAAGCATGATTGAGATACATGTGACTAACAACAGGGCACATCCATATTGGATCAAATAGTGTTTGAAGATGAGATGCTAGATGAGAAATTTTGACATTTATAGACAATTAAATTTGAATAGGTTAAAATCAATTTACTATATTTTATTTTGAAATATAAGATTAATTTGAATTACTAAATTGATTGTAATAAAATTGCAAGGTTAGAGTGTTCATCCTACATATGGTGGCCCTTTAGCTCTCAATTACATGACAATGTCGAATCTATAGGTATGCAATTAGTAAAGAAATAGAAAAATATAGTACATGTAAATATTTTTACCTTATATGAATGGTAGTCTTAAAATTCACATTAGATGTTGAACATGTGGATGTTGGGCATTCAACATTAGGACTTTTAGTCAAAATTGTTATACATCTTTCAATGAGGTACGCTTGACTATTTTTAATCATTATGTTTGTAAAATAATGTTGGGTAGATTTTGGTAATTAAATAATGTTGTTTCATTTTTAGTTAATGACATCAGATCAAACTCCTCTCAGTATCCATAACATAGTAGAGGTGGGTGTTGCCACAATAGTATTATCTTTGATGCCTTTAGAGGTACATACGAACTTAGTAAAATTTATTATTTTTTGTTATTTTATCCCACATCTATTAGTGAAAATTTGAATCATATTCATTTGTAGTTTAATTTTATTCTTGATGCTTGTCATAGGAGGTCACAACTTTAGTTCACACCCCTTGGATGGATGATGAGAGGCAATGATTTCTTGAGAGAGATTATCAACTAGTGGTAAGTGGTTATTTCATTATATGTCATTCTATATTTATCCAAAAAAATTATGAGAGGAGGTTCAATCGGCGGATTCAAAAGAAACCATCATTTTTTTCCTCTCCATCCATTTGACAGTTAAAAGCAACTTGTGATCTCTTCCCTTCCTCTAGAGGGAAGTGATTAGGTTAGGATTTTTTTGTATGCCTATATGGAAATTTTGTACATATACTTTTTGTATTACAAATATGTGATATTATATGCCTATATGGCTTTGTTTTACACATATTATGGTTTTATCAACATAACATTGTATGTCTATATAGCGTTTTAGTTAATAAAAATTGTTTTATCAATGTTATCAATGTTGTCCATATTTGCTATAAAAACTATTTTATCAATGTTGTCCATATTTGATTACTTTGTGTATATTTTTTATTGTATTAAGTGGATATCCAAAAAAATTATGAGAGGAGGTTCAATCGGCGGATTCGAAAGAAACCATCATTTTTTCCCTCTCCATCCATTCGACAGTTAAAATCAACTTGTGATCTCTTCCGTTCCTCTAGAGAGAAGTGATTACGTTAGGATTTTTTTGTATGCCTATATGGAAATTTTGTACATATACTTTTTGTATTACAAATATGTGATATTATATGGCTATATGGATTTGTTTTACACATATTATGGTTTTATCAACATAACATTGTATGTCTATATAGCGTTTTAGTTAATAAAAACTATTTTATCAATGTTGTCCATATTTGCTATAAATGATTAAATTGAATAAATGAATAATTACAAAAGTAAAATGGAGATGTTTTGATTTTGAATAATTGAATAAATTCCCAATTCTCTTAGTCTTTCATCTTGTTTAGTGAGTTAGATCCTAGTATAGGTCTTGATTGGTCACTTTGGCATGGTCATGTAGAGGCATGATTGAATGACATGGTTTAGATGAATTGTTTGTCCTAATATATACTATGGAGTGAGTGTGGTTGATTGATCGACTTGTGTCTATTTTGTGATGGGTTTGACTAGATGAGAACGGGATTGATTTGTAAGGAAGCTAAGGTAGTGGAAAAACTTCCTACACTAACCTTGAGAGGATAATAATGTAAAACTTTTACAGATCTTTAATAGTTATAAAAAATTAAACATAAATATCATGCATACCACAACACAATGATTTACGTGGGGAAAACCATTTCGAGAGAAAAACCCCACACTCCAAAATACTCCCAATATATTACTCAAAAATCAAAAGATTACAATATACTTGCAGAGAAAGCTTATGACGGGAGTATCACCAAAAAAGATCGAGAGACAACATGACTCCTATCAGACTCTTTGAATACACCCATGTCTACATACATCCCACCCTCTTATAACAAGATTTTTGGAACCTTCTAGAATTAGGTTTTTACAAGGTTATTTTCCATTTAATGTGTTAATGGAAAAAACTTGACGTGCTAGCGGGAAAAAACCTTGAAATGTCAATGGAAAAAAAATCTTGACATGTCAACGAGAAAAAACCTTGACATGTCAACATAATTTTTTTATGAGTGTACAATATTTGCATGACCAGTTGCCACATACCAACATACATCTTATCAATAAATCATATATAATTGCAAGGCTAAGACACATTTCCCCAACATAATTCTTGGTGCATCTTGATGAAGAGTTTGTGTGATCACCTTATCAAGAGCATTAACCTCCATGATGAGCTTAGAATCTTAGATTGTTTATAGTATCATCTTTCTCATTGATTTTGAATGATGTAAAAGCTTTTTGGTTTGAGGGAAATCATACTTCTTTGGGTTTGTACCTTAGCTTGGTAAATGAATTTTGATGTGGGTAAGATGGATGTATGTATTGATATTAATGTTTTCGTGATGATGTATTCATGTTTAGGATCGTGTACCTCATTGCATCATAAGAATAATGGTTTATATTACATTATAATAGTGAAGAGTTTAACTTGCATCAATTCCATTGAATATATCTAGAGGCATTATGAGTGTGTGTATCATGTAAAGGATAATTTTTCAAGGTTAGCATCCAAGTGTTGAGAATTTTAGGGGTTTAATTTATGTTTTTACACCTTTAAACAACCCTGAACCCTTTAATAAGTCCTAAAATCCCTAAAAGAGAACTTTGACACCAAACTTAAAGTCATAATGGAAAAAATATAGAGCCCATTTTAAAATTAATTTTGGGCTTAAAATCGATGACCTCTATCTAAAGGGCATAATTATTAGTGGCATTCTCATTGATGCCACAAATCAATTTAACACATTTATTGAAGAGATTTTAGATAATGAATACTTGAAGCCAAGTCCTTATGCTTATTTGAGAGTATTATCAAATATGACTAAAAAATATTGATTCACACTTTGGGTTGTGTTATTTTACCTCTTAAGGTAGGTCCTAAGGAAGTATAAATGAAATTTCATCTTATTATTTCTTTGGATAGATATTCCATATTGTTTGGTATACCATGACGTGAGAAATTAAAATATTTCCCTTGTATTATACATTAATGAGTTAAATATGTTAATGAAGGTAGAATTGTAAAGATTACGTAGATCCATATGAGCCTCTTATTGAGGCAAGTCATTTTACCATGGATACTTACATATAGTTCCTAGATAACCTCCTTATGAGAGTGAGAAAGAACTTTATGATGTGTATCAACATAGATTAGAAGAATAAAGGAAAGATGAAAATATAATTAAAATGACGCATAATAATATTATTTTTAATCCCATATTCCACTTAAGAAGTATGAGGGTCATATATTGTGAAAGTTTGTATTTCAGGCTAAATGTACTACTCTAAAGATGCCAAAGAAAATTGTTATGATTCAACATGTGAAAAATATTTTTATGAGACCACCTCTAAAGAAGAAAGAGAAATAGGTCAGAAATGAATCTCCTATAGTTCTATCTATTGATAATGTGCTCCTCAAAAGTACCAACTACTACCAAGAAGAAACATATGTAATTGAAGAAGAAACTCTTGTAGTAGAGGAAGAAGAGTATGATGCTAATTTTTGGGAGGAGAACGACCTTTTAGGAAATTCTCTTGATGCAATTGCATGAGACCTCTCATTTTTCTACTTATATTTAAACTTATGTAATTGTTAATTTGTATTCCTATTATATATGTATTTTCTATTTGATTTGTGTTTTAGCATTTTCTTTGGGTATGTGTTTTCACACTTTGGTCTTTTCCCATGTTATTCTTGTTGTGACTTTCTATACTCATTTCACCTTTTATATTATTTATTCCTTGATTATTGTGTTTTTCCTATTCTTATTTCACCTTCTATAACTTGATTTTCCTATTACTATGTTGAGACTTTATTGAAATCCTATAATCTGGAATGATCAAGACTATCGGGGAGTAAAACAAGGTATCTAGTAGCATTGACCCACCCACTTTAACGTGTTGAAATAGTCAGTTGGTCCCCATGACACAAAATACATGTTTCCATGTTTACTCTTCTTTGAACTAAGGCTTTTTTCAAGAATGCATTCATTGTTAGAATGGTCAAATGGTGTCAAGTTGAATAGAATTGAGATGGGGTACTATAGAGGGACCCTAAATCCACCTATAGGCTTAGACATAACATTCCTAGGTATCACAAGCTCCAATTATAATTAATATGTCATAGTTTCATAGTTTTTTACTTTTAGGGCTCTTAAGACACTGTGTTAGAATAGTGTAGCCCAAAATGATCGAGATAGTTGGGATGTGAAACAAGGCCTATAATATCATTGTAACACCCACACTGATGTGTTGGAATAGTTGGTTGGGCCCCGCAACACACAAAATGAAAACTGTGTGTTTCCACATTTATATTGCTCTTAATTGATGTTTTGTAAGAATACATTTGTTGTTGGAATGGTGAAATTGTGTCAAATTGAATAGAATAGATATAGGGTACTATAGAGGGAACCCATATCCACATACAAGTTTAAATGAAATATTCCTAGGTGCCACGGATTTGGAGAATTACTCTATCATAGTTTGGATTTTTTTTGCAATTAGGTCTCTTAAGAGTTTGTCAAAATATTGTAGCCCGAAAGGATTGGGATAATTGGGGTGCTAAAAAGGGCCTTCCCTATTATTAAACCACCCAACCCAACATTTATTTGGAGTTGATTGTCCCACATGAGACAGAGAACAAAAAATATGGCTCTTGTCATGGTTGTGTTGAATGCAAATGACATGTTTTGCAACATTACATCCATTGTCACCATGGTCAAATGGTTTGGAGATATGAAAATTTGAGGGAGGTTATTATGGAGGGACCCTATGTGCAACTATAGGTTCAAATAAAATATTCTTATGTTCTACAAATTTTGAGAACCAATCTGTCATAGTTTGGTAGTTATTTGCACTTAGGTCTCTTAAGAGACTTTGTCAGAATAGTGTAGCTCGAAAGGATAAAAAAAATGGGGCATAAAATGGGGCCTCCTTTATCACTAAAATATCCACCCCAACATATTTATGTAGTCAATTGGGCCCCAATAGATAGATAACACAAAATATGACTCCTAACATGGTTGTGTTAAACACAAATGCCACTTTTTATAACATTACATCTATCATCCCCACAATCAAATGGTTTGGAGACAATAAAAACTGAGAGAGATTATTATGGAGGTACTAGGTATGTGCAACTATAGGTTTAGATGAGACATTAGTAGGTGCCATGGATTTTGAGAACTACTTCATCATATTTTTGTAGTTATTTGCACTTAGGTCTCTTAAGAGACTTTGTTAGAATAATGTAGCATAGAAGGATTGAGACAGTTGGGTTACAAACATGGCCTCCCCTATAATTAAACTACCCACCTTGATGTGTTTACATAATTATTTGGGCCCCACAAGATAAAGAACACAAAATATCTAGCTCTTAGCATGGTTGTGCTAAATACAAATGACACTTCTTACAACATTGCATCCATTGTTGCCACCATAAAATAGTTTGGAGATAATAAAAAAATAAGATATGTTATTATGGATGTACCTTACATGTAGTTGTAGATTTAGAAAAAACATTCGTAGGTGTCACAAATTCTGAGAACCAATCCATCATAGTTTGGCAATTTTTTGCACTTAGGTCTCTTTAGAGACTTTATTTGAATTTTGTAGTCTAGAATGATCAAGTGAATCAAGGAAAAATAGAATCCTTCCATAGCATTCAACCATATACTTGGATTTTTTGGCACAACTAATTTAGCCCCAAAAGATAAAGAACACAAAATATGGTTCCTGTAAAGGTGGTGATGAACGTAAATGATGTTTCTAAAACATTGCATCCATTGTTGCCATGATCAAATGGCTTGGAGATAAGAAAATATAAGAGAGGTTATTATAGAGGATCCATACATGCAACTATAATTTTAGATGGAACATTTGTAGGTGTCGTAGAATTCAAGAACCAATCCATCATAGTTTGGTAGTTTTTTGCACTTGGATCTCTTAAGATACTATCAAAATCCTATAGTTTGGAATGATCAGGTGACTTGAGGAATGAATAGATTCCTTCCATTGCATTCAACCACACACCCAAATGTGTTGAAATAGTTTATTTGGACCCACAAGACAAAAAACTACAACATGTAACTCCTAGCAAGGATGTGTCGAAGATAAATGAAATTTTTTACAACATTACATCCATCATCACCGCAGTCAAATGGTTTAGAGATTAAAAAATGAGAGGTTATTATGGAGGGACCCTACCTGAAGCTTTAGGCTTAGATGAAACATTTGTAGTTGCAATGAATTACAAGAACCAAGCTATCATAGTTTGATAGTTTTTTACACTTAGGTCTCTTAAGAGACTTTTCCAAAAGCCTATAGTCCATAATGATTGGGTTACTTAAGGTGTGGGGTAAAAGCACAAAGTTGTATCACACTTTCGGCCAAATAAATAGTTCCGAGCAAAACATTTTCAGCCAGAAAGGTTTTGACTGAAACCACTTGGCCTATACACGACACATAGGGTTTCAACCGAATCCAAAAAATATATTTTTTTCCCTTCGTCGCTTTGAAATTGGTTTATTTTATGTGCAGGGTTTCTATAGAAATGGTTTCGTCCAAAACCCTTTCTATATAAACCCCTTCTACCAAAACTATCTATGTGGCATCCTAGTTGGCAACCAACTCAAATTTTTTCAAAATTTTCTGAAACTTTCAACTTCAACTAAGTATTTCTTTAGTCAGAATGATGTTTAAAAAAAAAAAACCCTTTTGTAGAGCTTAGAGCGGTGAATCCGAATATATAATTTTTTTAATATTCTGATTAGTTTTAATATATTCTATTTTTAAAATAATGCAAGTAGGTTGTTAAAGTTAAAAACTAAGTTGATTAGAAATTAAAAAAATAATAAAACATATTAAAAAATTTAAAAATATATATGGTGCACTAGAGGGGAGAGTCCTCTTCAAAAGGGCATAATTTATTTTTTGAAAATGATTACAAAAATAGACAATATTTGACGTCCCATGAAAATTGTCAAATTTTGATAAGTTTGACATTAAAACGTTATTACGAGAAAAATATATATCAAAATTTGATTTTATTTTTTCCATGCACTATATATTGAAGTTACCTATATGGAGAAATCAATTCAAGGATAAATGAATTTTTTTTCAATTTGTTTCTTGACGACCCGTGAATATCACTTCTTTCTAAAATTCTCAGCATTCCAAAATTTGTTCTTAAATTGATAAAATAATAATGATTTTTTAAAAAAAATCTAAAAATTACAGGAATAAACTTCATCAAAAGTTCTACATTTCATTAGTTTACATCATTTTGAAATTCAAAACATAAAGACCACTTTTATGTGGTCGAAGTTCAATTTTTTTTTGTTGTTGGTCGATTCCTTTATAAAGTGCGACACAAGTTTGTACTTTTATCCTATGAACATAGGAATTCCCAATCATTCAACCACCCACTTGGATGTGTTGGCATAGTTAGTTTTTCCCCACGATGCACAAAACACAAAATATGTTTCTTGCCACATTTGCATTACTCTTAACTAACACTTTTTGCAAGAGTGCATTTGTTGTTGGCATGTTCAAACAATGCCAATTTGACCCTAATTGAGAGAGGTTAACATGGAGGGACCATATATCCACTTGTAGGTCTAGATGAAACATCGTTAGGTTCCATGAGCTTTGAGAACTATTCCATCATATTTTGATAATTTTTTTCTCTTAGGGCTCTTAAGAGAGTGAGATGGATTGGTGTAGTGTTACCTATTTTTGCTACTAGCCCAAATAGGTAGCCCAAATAGGTAGTGTTGTTTGTATTTTACAATTGAAAAGAAGGTTCATTTTAACTCTTCTATGTTACATTCATGTGCATAAAGAAATATTAGAAGACTACAATACTACATTGCATTATGCAGATGCATATAACATAAGAGAAAGTGCACAATCTTTTCAAAGTTGTAGTATTCATTGATAATATAGATGTATGTTGTTCCACACAAGCCGTGGAACTGACTATTTGAATGCATATAATGGAAAAAATTATACATTTATAGATACAAAAGAGAAATAATGCACATAAAGAGAAAGAGGATCTGTCATTGCCTGAATGACAAATCCCGGTTGCTTTGTTCTGCTTCATCTTTAGTTTTTCCTGATTTTCCATCTTCCAATTGATGCTCTCCTTGCTGATCATAGGTTCCTTTCGTCTGTGTGAGAAATTTCTATTAGAGAAATGAGGGATCACCAGTCAAACTATGTGCATACATCTATAAACATATAATTTGATCCTCATGTGCATTAAAATAGCTAGCATACCATAGATGTCCCAGAAAATAAGAAGTTATCAAACACATCTATCATATGCTTGGTTTTCATCTAACATATTTTCTCATTATGCAGGTATAGGTAAAATCATGTTGTTGTTTTGATTCATCTGATTAAGGCATGTGGAGTGAAATGGGCTTCCACAAGGGTTGAGCCCAACATGCATCCCTCTGGTTTTATTAGAGAGGGATAGTCATCATTTATATTGCCAATGTAATCCTTGAAAGAAAGTTTCATTAACATGGTGATATTGATTTAGAACAAATACCTTATCAGTAAGAGTTCTCTCCTATTAATAAGGTCAATCCCAATCAATAAGAACATGGCATAAAATATGGCTTTCAAATATTCCATGTTTCTAGTCTGAAATTAATAGAAAACAAAGCACAATCACAATGCAACATTACTAGGCATCTATTATTCAAGATCAAGGTAGGAGTATGAAGAGTAAAAAGGAATATTACAATACATAGTGAGGGTGAGAGAACCTAGATCTCAGATTAGATACATGTCATAAGTCTTAGAAGCTATGCCATGGCAGTAATATTGAAGTGATAACAGAGGACAGTCAAAGGCTCTCCATCTCAACTTTATGAATGAGATAATAAATTGACCTAACATAAAGAATGTCAACCATCACATTGTAAGACAAGGTTGAAGCCTTTTTTTATCATTATACAGATAAACCAGTCATCATGCCACTATTATAAAGTTCCCTCAAGAGAGCGGACTTGTGTAAAGTATGTAGGGAACAATATCATTGGTTTCAATCTCAATAAGGCATAAAACTAGTGATAAAATAGTCACCACAAAGATGACAAAGTTTTAGAAATGCATACTCAGATGCAATCATGCAATCAAGATGTAGAGATAGCAGTGTATGTAGTTGCTTGAAAGGATGGTAGTTTCTAGGTCACTGTCCAATGTACATATGAATGAGATAACAAATGATGACACTATCATGATAGTGTCAAAACAAAGAAAGATCTAATTTTTACACTTTCAAGGCATAATAATATGAGGGAAGTCACATCAAAGCCACATCTCACTACTATGAAAAAGAAGATGATAAAGGGGTCCAACAAATATATTAATCTTCTATCAAGTATAATAAGAATTCAAGACCATGCAAATCCCTCATAGGACCTATATGAGCAAGTCAAAGGTAGCAACAATATGGACAGTATCAAACATGATAAGATTAGTGCATAAATGAGTGACAATCCATGGTTAAGGCAAAGAATAATGAAAAAATAAAGGACATGTGAATATCACAAATGAGCAAGCATAATGGGAAATCATTATATATGGGAAAAATGATAATAGCAAAACAATCTTAGTCATAGAGATTAATGATAGTCAACCTATCAATTGTTATTATTATCCCAAGAATACAAGAAACACAAAAAATTCACAGTGAATAGTGATGAAATAATGACTGTCTTGTTACTTACTATGAGACAATGAAGGGTTTTAAAGGCATGGAGACAGAACATATAAAGACAACCTAACATTTTGTAGAATATCTCTATGATAGTCCCATAAAATTCTAGAAAAGCTTCAACATTCAACCCTCCATGGTGATGCAACAATGAAGTGTAAAGTAAAAATGAAGTATGAAATGAATAAGTAAAGAAAGGTCATGTAGTTTTGTGCCTTTTATCCTTCTTTTACCATGTTTAAATGCAGAGGAAAAAAAAAATCTTCTTAGAAAAAGAAGGAAACACAAACATTTTTAAATGGAGTAGAGCATACCATGTTTTGTTGCAAGGAAAATCTAAATAAAATGCCAAGATCTTGCCCAAGTTCACCTTCAGATGCAAGTGAAACCCTCCATGGTGGTGCAACAAGGTGAAATGAGGTTTCTAGAAAAGTTCGATGTTGCGAAATGAAATGCCTTGCAACTTTTGGGGTCGATTTCACTTCAAGGTTTCAAAACCTTAAGTATGTCGATTACTCAAGGGAATTTTTTTCCTTTCTTTTATTTTTTGCAAATTGAAATTAATACCTTCACCTCATTCATATGCTTAGGATGTGTCTCCTTTTATGTATTTTTTTTTTCTTCAAACATAGGTCGAGATAAATGATTTTATTTTGTGTCAAAGTTTTAAATGTAAAAAAATTTTTAAGTGATGATTTAATTAGTTTAAATAATTTTATAAATGCAAAATACATAAAGGTGCATTGAACACATCAAGGATACAACCAAAGGGAATATAGTTAAGCCATCATGCTTTTGCAAGCATATAGGGTTAGTTGAATCAATTAGTCAACCAAAGGAGAGCATACAGGGGTGTTTACTCACCTTGTTGGAGGATTTGAGAGCATCTAGGGGTGGTTTATTATGCCTTTATGGTAGACTTGGTCAAACATGACCTTTTCAGCATATGGGAGCTCTTTTGAGGTCTCAGTTGCTATTTTTGGGGTTTTTGGAGGCATCCGACCGAAAAGAGCTTCTAGCTCCTATTTTGGTGCAGTTGTTTGGATGATGCATATAGTCACTTTTTGACTCACTTTTTAGTCAGTTCTTACTAGATCTCTTGTTCTTCCTTGTGACTTTGGAATCCTTTGTAGAAGAGAGACTATGTTTTGTAGATCATTGACAAGCATGTACAACAATTGAAACACCTTTCTAATCAATAAGATAATATTTTTTCCTTCTCATTTATTGTTTTATTGTGAAATATTTTAAAATAGTTGATGAAATCTTATGGTGAAACTATTTTCCCTTTGATTTTGTCCTGTTTTCTTTTCCTTTATGCAGTTTATATGAACTATTGTAGGTCATAACTTGTGTTGAGATAGTTCAAGGTAGAGTCTAAGTTGTGAAGACTTTTGTTTTACTTCCTTCTGGATGCTGCCCCTTGAAATTTTTATCCTAGTTATGAAGCACTGATGCAAGGACATATGAAGTTTTGAGTTGTGTAAGCTATTGTTTAAGTTATTGATCATTCTTGTGTGTAAAAAATAAATAGTAGTATTATGCTTGAAATCATTTTGGTGAATCACCCATAGTATAGGTTTCATTTCATGTACTCTTTCTTTCTTACCCTTTACCTTAGCAAACAATAGTTTAGGTGACACCATAGGATCCAACCTTCTCTGGAGATTCACTCCAACCTATAGGTTAACCCACAAGTCTTTGGAGTGTTTCCATGTTTCACTAGGCGACTGAGTTCTTACAACTCAGTAAGGGTGTAAATCTACTTGATAACATGTAGCTTGAAAGGATTGGGCGACTTAGGGAATGAATGGATGCCTCCACTAGCATTCACCCACCCACCTGGACATGTTGGAATAGTTGTTTTGAATTCACAATCCATAAAAAATGAATATTTTGGTACTTATTATTTTATTTCAATTCTAAGAGGTTGGAAAATTGCATTATAACCCTCTTTTTACCTCAGTTTCCTTATTTGTCATGTTTTGAGGATCATAATTGTTATAAATCTAGGGTTCTAAGTAAAATAATGTTTTAGTCCACTTTGGATAAGTAACATCTTACTTTATCACTCATGCATCATTTATAGATCTCCAATTGTCCCCTTTCACACACTTGGGATACAAACATCCTCTACATATAGCATGCTTACAATTGTAAGACCTATTTTATCTACATACGTTGTGTCTAATGCCAATTATTGATGGGATTCCTTTCTCCTTTACTTTAAATTCTTTGTAGGTGGAAGGTCCATCTTCTTTATCTTTCTTTTCTTTTCTGTCATTAGGGTCATCACCTCCTACATCTATTTGGAATAAAATTTATCCTCAAACCAATAGGTATGTAAACATGCTAGAAACATCTTTTCTATCAGCTTTGAACTAATTTAAGGATAATAATAGTTTCAAGGGGGATATGAAGGTGGGAGTGTATTTGGGCATACGCTAATAGCAAATTCCACTTTATAATAGAAGGAAGGCACCATGCTAGTGAGGTGGGTTAGTTAGAGAGACAAAATTCACAAATAAGGTCAACATAATCTTAAATAGAGTTGGATGTGGTGGGTTAGGAATATTGAAAAGGTATATTATCTTTGACATCAATATCATTAGGGTGCATTCTTTTAAAATAAATATAAATCAAGTTCATGGAGGAATTTACCCTTTTCTAAGGATGAAGCTAGAATCAATTATTTTAACCATTGTATCAGTTATTTTATTTCCTTCAATCTTTCCCAAGAACTGTTCACTTTTTAGCCTTCCTTTAGTGAATACTATTTTACAACTATTAGTACATATTGAATGTGTAGAATGACAAATATTTAAAAAATTCATTCATTTCTATTTATATAATTTTGAATTGGAATTCCCTTGATATCATGGTGTGATTAATCATTTATTGTTAGAGGTTCTATCATGGTGACTAGACATGTATATCTAGTGTGGAAAAGGATTTATTATATGTAGGATTTTGTGGAGCTAGCATGTGTTAGGGTGATGTGATATTTCTACATAGTGGTATAATTATCCTTGTGTAGGAATGAATGGTCTAGATTTGTGTGGTGAGTATAACTTGATAAACCATGAGGCTTTATCCACTTGTTGAGTGAATGTTATTTCAAAATTTAGTAGGAACTACTAGATTGGATGGTTTTGCAGGATTGATGGTTCATGTTGGCGTTTTCCACAACATATCTAAAATGTAATTTCTTTTTCCAATTAATGTTTGTGATTAAGACATCTAGGGGAAAAGATGGTAGAGTTTTCCTTAAAAACTTAAGAAGGAATTTTCTCAAATCAATGATAACCACTAGATGAAGGCTGAAATGGAAATATAAATAATGCCCATTCTTAAAAAATAATGGATAGAAAGAAATATTATAAAATAATGAAATACATGTTATTAAATTATGATACAATTGAGAAACACTACTTACAAATATGGAATGAAATAGATTCTATTCATTAGAATCAACAATATAGTCACACCGAGTATTGAGTTCTCAAACATATTATCCTACTTGCAATTAGAGACAAGATAAGGTCCACTCTAGAGAGAGTCTAGAGTTTTCCATGGTGGTTATGAATTTATTTGTATTCATACCATTTTTGCACTAGATTGTTGTCTTGAAGCTTTGCACCTGATTGGGCTTGTTAAACTATTTCTTATTGAATTTTGATGCTTGTTCATATTATCTTGGGAAATTAATCACTTAGTTTAGCTATATGAACTTTTCTCTAGTATATTCATTATCACTTTATTTCCATAAATATCTAGGTTGTGAAGAATGCTTAATATATGTAGCTAAATGGAAATTGGTTTCTAGACTTATTTTTCATAAAATAGAGTGTAGGGGTATACTACCATTGCTTTATTTAGAGTTATATTCATTTTTGAATCCACTAGGAAGAATCAAACCTAAAGCATGAGTAGCATCAAAATGCAACGTAATGGTTCAAACATATTTAAGCAACATTTTGGGTACATGCATGACCTGAGCATGAAATAGGTCTAAATTTGGATGCAAGCTAATGCATGAATTTTAATTCATGACAATTCTTAGGCCTAAATAAGATAAAACATCTAAGTAAGGGAAAGCAAGATTCAAACATATAGTATATTTTGGTTTACATGGAAAACAATACTTTCATGAATACTTTCCAAAACATGAGGTGAGAAACAAAGGGAGGAAACATGAAAACTAGAGGCCAAGGCTCAAATGACTTAGAATTTCTAAGATGCAATTTTAATTAGTGGCAAAAAAAATTTATAATAAAAATTTTGTATTAGAGATAATTACACCACTTAGGATAGAATCACTCTATTATTTTGCATTAAAGATAATTACACTGCTTAGAGATAAGTAAAATATAAGAACTGTTCAAACAAAATCATATTATAGCGAACAAGTGATTTTATTTATAAATAATCCATACAAAGAATTTAATTTGTATATATACAAATCAAATTGAAATTACAAAGTTTTTCATTTACAATCAATTCAATGATTTATGAAAATATTCTCTACTCTTTACTGTGTCAATTATTGCCTCGTGGTCAGACTCACCAATCTTCCACATGTTCTTATTCGATGGTCTATCCCTATCTTTGATAATTAAATATTTGATACCATAAAAAAATAGAATAATGAAGAATCTTATTATTTGTTTCAAACTCCTCAAACAACCATAAATCAAACATCTTCATTGCATAACTTCTAAGTATTGTTCCCATAAAAACCATTGATGTTGTAGGATATTCAAGATCTTTTCCATCTATGATAGGGGTCTCCAATTTCTTTTTTTCCTCAACATAATGATATAAATAATAATTTGTTCCTTATTCATCATCTTCATCCATAACAAATCTATAAAAATTCCCTACGGGTAAGTGCATGGAAATAGGGGGCCAAAAAGGGCTCTTAAGTGGCCACTTTTTTTTTTACTTTTTTTTTTCTTCTGAAATCAGGAAAGACTGACTTTGATGACAAATTGAAGATAGTTACACTCAAAATTTTAAGATGCAACAAAAACAAGAGTTTTAGTACTTCAAATCTACTTTCTAAATTACTATTTTTTTAAAAATGGTAGAGATTAAGGGGTTCAAAAAGGGGGGGCACACAAATTGGTCATGTTTTTCAAAAAAAAAACATAGTATCTGGTGTGGCCCCCCAAAAATGTTAATTTTTTTTAGTATTTAAAAAATTGTTTTAGTGAGAAATTAACTAACACCATGTAGTTTATCCCTAATTTTCTATTAATTTTTTAATGAATATATGATTTTTTACTAATTTTCAGAGTGGACACATCCTAAAAAACACAAATTTGAGTGTGCTCCCCCCTATTTTTTGAAAAATTAATAGAAAAAATATATATTTTGAATATGTGTAGAATGGAGTCTAGTTTCTAAAAATGTAATTTATTTGAAATTTCTATGAATGGTTAATTTCAAGATAAAGTGAAAAATACCAAATATTGGTTTTTGAGAAAAACAAATACACCAACAAAAAATTAAAGATGAAAACTTTAACATACTCAAAATGTGACAAAAATTACTTTCTTAGATATCTAAGAGAGAGATTAACATTACCATGGTGGTTTTTGACTTGAAATTGAAACACATACAAACCTGATGGGGAGCACACTCGAGATTATGCCAAAAATTTCACAATCTATAAAAATGCGTCTTTGGACATTGGAAAGTCAGTCCAAGCCTTTGGATTAAAAATCCAAGGAAAATACAAGCCAAAGGCTTGGAAATTTCCAAAGAAAACAAAAACATATAACATGCTCAAATTATTTGAATGCTTTCACAAAACATGAGAACGTTATAATGTACTCACATTTTATCTTGCATTGATTTTTTTTCTCTTTTTCTTCCTCTTTCTCTTTCTCGTTGTCATTCAGTGAAGCTATATGGAAATTTAATTTCTTATAATTTAAGTTATATTTCATGTATATAGTTTTAAGATGTTTGAGAGTGGTTTCGGATCTCTAGGAGTTATAATGCAAATTCTAGTTTTTGGAGGATCTTATAATTTATTTTGACTTAGAAAAATTTCAGTAATCAGTAACTTGTATCATCTTTCTCTCTATCCATCTCACTCATTGTTTATCCCTTATTCTCTCTCTCTCTCTCCCACTCACCTTCCCTCTCTACTTCACTCTATCTAACCTATCCCTCTATACCTCTTTATCTATCCCTCCCTCATTCCCTCTCAATCTCTCCACCTTCCTCCTTCTCTATCTACTTCTCTCTATCACATCTCTCTATCACCCCTCTCTCCCTCCCTCTATACCTCCTTCCCTCTCTACTCTCTATCTCCCTCCCTCCCTCCCTCCCTCCTCTTTCTCTCCACTTCTTTCTATCTCACCTCTCTCTCTCCCCCTCCCTACCTCTCTCTCCCCTCCATCCCTCCATCTATTTCTATCTCTCATTATATCTCTCTTACTCCTTCCCTCAATAATTATCTCTATCTTACCTCTTTCTCTCCCTACCTCTCCCTCTCCCTCCCCCTCTCTCTCCCTCTCCCTAACCCATCTTTCTATCTCACTCTCCTTCCCTCTCTACTCTCTCTCCTCCTCTCTCTCTCCTTTTGTTGGAATTAGGGAACACTGAGAGGGGGGGTGAATCAGTGTGCAATATTTAACTTTATTAATCTGATCTTTAAACCACTTACAACATTGAACCAAAAGAAAGATGTAATAACATAAAGAAATCATCCAAAAAACCATAACACAAGGATTTTTACGTGGAAACCCTGTTAGGGGAAAAACCATGGTGGAGGTCAATCCACAATTTGAGTACTCAAATATAAGTGTTTTACAAATGGAGAATACACATGCAATTAGGCGCACTGCCTAGAGCTCACTACTCAGAAATGAAGACTCACTGTCTTACAGATTATTCAGATTAAATCCATTTGAAGAATTGAAATGAAGGAATAGAATCTACTAATGCTTGATTACAATTCCGGTTAAGCTCACCAGTCGCATTCCTTGACCTGCTTGTCTATTTTTTCTCTTTTGCTCTGTCTTCTTTTATTCACATCACAAATTCATTTTATGCACAAGTGAAATTGTGCATAATCGCTTTGCTATCCTGAATTTTGAATTAGACTTCACACACTTGATTCACATCCATTTCAAAATGATATAAATGATCGTATATATATATTCACAACAAAATATTTAATCAACCATGTGTCGGTTTCAATAAAAAATAGAATATTTTCCAACCGTTGGCTCAAACCACAAATTATTTTCAATGTGCACCACCCAAAGTCGGTCATAATATAGTGAGGACCCAAAAAAAATCCTCAAACTCGAAAATACTTATAACAATTTCACCTTGACCATTCGTAGTATGCCACATTCACTTAGTCGACTTTCTAGCACTGTTGAACATAAAGTTAGTCAACTGGATCTCCTAACTTGTACACCAATTGATGCGACAACACAAAACTTGAGAATAAGATATTCCAGATACCCAATGACCTTCCTTGAGATCCATAACTTAAACTAATAAGTTGGTAATGCAAATGGATTGACAGACTCAATTTTTGTCAGATACCCTGTTATTCACTTTGTCTCCTAGTAGGGACAAATACTGAAGTGTAGACCAAATCAATGACTTAGGTTTCCATCAATGAAAAAACTAGAAGCCATATGCCAACAATCTCCCCCTTTGGCATTGATGACAACACTTAGTGAAAAATGATTGTGTCGGAGCCAACACACTACAATCCTTCAAGACTTCAAAAATTCATAGATGACATAACTCCCCCTGAATTTGATAAGGCATTTTTCACTACTCTCTCTCCCCCTTTGACATCAATGAAAAACCAAAAAGAATTTTCTTACAGTAATCCCTTTAACCAAAAACTGGTAAATTTTTTTGAAGAAATATAGCCGCTACTTGTATTAGAAGATTATTTTGTATTTCTCCTTCATCTCCAGAAGAAACTTTTTCCATGATTCTACTGAAATCCCAGTAATTATGATCATGTTGTTGTTTTTAGATGTTTGGTTGATAATCTTGATGAGGGATTCTGGAATGGTGATGGCTTCTTCTAATATCTCTCCTTTCCTCAGTATATCAATCAACTATTCCAGTCTGCATTCTGTTATGTCTTTCACTTTCCAAAATGTGTCAACAATCTTGTTTCTAGTGTTTTGAACATTTGTATGCTTTGTCTATAATTCTTGAATCCTTTTCTTAATTGCACCATCTTGATCCTGAAACATGTTAAAGTTTTGTCCAATACTATTCATCTATGTTTCAATTTGTTCCAAATTTTCTTTGTACTTGTTGATTGCATGAGGCCAATGAAGACAATAGTTGTAGATGTTGTTAGTTGTATTTATGCATTTCCTTAGCTGATTCATGTTCCTTTTTTATCTTGGTGAGTGATAATTTGTACTGCTTCTTCAGGTGTAAAATTACTTCTTCTTCCTTGTTCTGAGACTCAGAGTCCATAATTTCCTTGATGCATTCAATCATCTCTTTTGGAAACATATTTTGTAGACTCTCTAGTTTAATATGGTTGTGCACAAGATGAGCACTTAGTATGTTTAAAATCATTTCCTTCTCATATGAAGGTCTGATAGACCAAATTTTTGTGATTTTCTGCATTCCATCTTCCTCGTGAATAAGCTACAATAGCTCTTCTTTGGTTAAATCACCTTCTTCTTCACTTTATTCTATCATTTCATTTTCTTTTTCTATTTTGGCTGTTTCCAGTTCTTTTCTTTGGGTGTCCTCAATTTCCTTATCAAATTCCTCATCTGGTATATCTACAATCACCTGTTCTTTTCCTTTCCCTTCAACTCTTGGATTCTTGCATGCTGGAGGAGTACACACAACAATTTATTTTTCTCTTTTCTTCTTTCTCTCCATCTCACTGAAGGAGGAACCAACTTCAAGTGCCCTTACCGGAAGAGGAGTACCAATTGAGCCAAAATTCCCTAGCAAACCTTTAAAGAATTTTTCATATGCTTTATCACAGCTTGCCAAATTGTTAGTGTATGTGAATTTGTTTACAAACTAGTTCACTATCTTTCCATATTATGTTGTTCAATGGTAAGCAATTCAGAAATTACATCACAAGACATATAACCAAAGTACCAAACTTGAAAGGGTAATCTAACATCTTTGTCAATTGTGTGTTCTCCATCAGTTGATCTTTTAGGAATCCACAAAGGTCAAAATCTTGATTTTTCATTATCATCTTGTGTGAGATGTAAATGGCAACTGCCGAAGTTGCACCTTCTCTGTTTCTGAAAAATATTTTGTAAGATACTCCATGTGCAATGTACCTAGTCACTGAATCTCTAATTGTTGAGATTATTAATGCCCTTTGATCTCCAATAACTCCAGTTATGGTTTTGACTTCTTTATTTTGAATTGACTTCTTTCTCGGTACATCCCCAACTTTACATAATCTGGTTACAATTCCAATCTCTTCTTTCGAGATATGGTAGGGTTTATCTAGAGTTAGAATATCATCATTCAATCTATCCAGAATAACCTTGACGAATTTTGCATTCTCAAAATAAGGGAATTCACTCCAAATTTCCAAGCTTTTGTGTTTTGCTTCTTTCATCCATTTCAATTCATCGAGTGACAACATGTTTCTTACAACTCTAATCTTCTCACTGCTATACTCATCTAGATTTATCCTTCCTTTGATTTTTTCCACTTTACCTTTCATACTCATGTCTTTTTTCTATCAACCGCACACCAAATTAAATGGAAATTTCTCAATACAATTGAAGTACTTGATGGATTAGGGTTTTCACCACCGAATTATTTTCACGCCTTTGAAATTCTATTACAGAGTGCTCTCCTTCTTCTTTTCTTTAATAAAATGAAAAATGAGGGTTCCAACTTGCTTTTTATAACTCGCACACTTAAATTTTTCTTGTATTAAATTCTTTTTTCCTAGGTGTTCCGGATACCCTGTTCTCTTAGTCAACGAGAGAAAAATTCTTTTGTGGCTTATACTTGCTTGAATTTCTTTATGAGTGTTTTTCGATGCATCTGTAAATCATTACTACAATTGTTGACAATCTTTTGCATTCCGGTACCAACTACAGACAGGGGAAAAAATATTTTCTTGAAAATTTCCCCCTAGGCCAATGACCCAAAATCAATTCTCGGAGGAATCACCAGAAGCAGGTTCTGGTACAAAACTATTTCTTGCATTAGACTCGTTCTTTCTTACCCATGTTTTCTTCATATGATCTCTTACTTCATCCACAATCACTTTCCCTTTTCCTTTATCAACTTCCTGTTTATTTATACCTTTGTATGACAGGCCCCTTCTATCCATATTTTTGTTCCTGCAGAATCTTGCAATGTGACTGTATTTGTTGCAATTGTAACACACAAAATTTCCTTGTCTAGACTAGTCATTCCATTGATTTCTTCTTGATCTGCACTGGTTAGCAATATGCCCAAATCTTCCATAGGTAGAACATTTAACATTCCTTCTACTGATAAAGTTGTTTGACATGTTTTTGCACTCAATTGACTTATGATCAAACATATTGAAATTGAAACACTGACCGAAGAATGATGGATCACTCGATTCCATCTTACTTCTACATTGAGTAGCCATATGACCTAATTTATTGCAAGAAAAAGAATATCCATTAAAATTTTGAGCATTATGTTGTCTTACGAGATGCCTTTTTTCTTTATTCATCTATTTTCTTCGCCTTTGTTCATATCTAGAACTTTCTCCTTTCTCATATCCAATACCTCGCTTGTTATTTCCATTCTTTTGAACTCAAGTCAACTCATCAAGCTTAGCTAAGATAATCTTGAACTTCTCCTTGTATTAATTTGCAGTAGCTAGTTCATCCCGAGAATAACAATTTATTTTTCAAGCTCTTCTTCATTGTTTCTGGATTGTTGTAGTTCAATCTCCAATTGAATGAATCCTCCATTAATTCTACTGCATTCATCAGATCTTTCTTTTAAGGAATGAGCAAGATTCTCCTCATTCTTATTTTTCTCTTCAATCTCCTTAGTCAGTTTCATCACCATAGATTCCATCTCATGCTTTAGGGTAGCATTGTCTCTGGCAAGCTTTTCACATTCTTCAGTTATTTCCTTCAAGGTTTGATTCAAGTGAATATCATCCATGATTTTTCTCTCTGTTTTCTTAATCTGATCACAAAGATCCTTTCTCGTTTCCCTGGACTTAATAATCCCACCCTTCAATGTCTGAATGAACTTCTCAACATCCTTAATATTTTCTTTCAATTCCTAGACTTCTACTTTGGACTGATCAAGATCATCAAGTGTCGGCTTCAATAAAACATAGAATATTTTCCAACCGTCGGCTCAAACCATAAAATATTTTTAATGTGCACCACCCAAAGTCGGTCAAAACATAGTGAGGACCCAAAAAAAATTCTTGAAACTCGAAAATACTTCAAACAATTTCTCCTCGACCATCTGCAACACGCCACATTCACTTAGTCAGCTTTCTAGCACTGTTGAACAAAAATTTAGTCAACCTGATCTCCTAACTCGTACACCAATTGATGCGACAACACAAAACTTGAGAATAAGATATTCCAGATACCCAATGACCTTCCCTGAGATCCACAACTCAAACTGATAAGTTGGTAAAGCAAATGGATTGACAGACTCAACTTTTGTTGGATACCCTATTATTCACTGTCTCTCGATAGGGACAAATACTGAAGTGTGGACCGGATCAATGACAACACCAGAAGCCATATTCCAACACCTCTCTCTCTCTCTCTCTCCTCTCTCTATCCCCCCCTCTCTCTCTCCTTCCCTCTCTCTCCCTCCCTCCCTCTCTCACCCTCCCTCCCTATCTGTTCATCCACCCCCTCTCTCTCCCTCCTTCCCTCTCTCTCTCTCCCTCCCTCCCTCTCTCTCCCTCCCTCCCTATCTGTTCCTCCACCCCCTCTCTCTCCCTTTCTCCTTCCCTCTCTAATTATCTATATCTTACCTCTCTCTCCCTCCCTCCTTCCTTCTTCCCTCTCTAATTTTCTCCATCTCCCCCCACTTCTCTCTCTCTCTCTCCCCTCCCTCCTCACTCATATTTCTCTCTCAATTTATCCTTGCCTCTCTACTCTCTATCTCAATTCTCTTTCTCTCTCTCACTCTCTCTCTCATTTTCTTTATCTCACTTCTCTCTCTTCCCAATCTCTCTCATTCTCTCTATCTTACTTCTCTCTCCCTCCCTCCCTTCTTCCCTCTCCATTTCTCTCTATCTCCCTCCCTTCCTCTTTCTCTCTCACCTCTCTCCCTCTATTCCTCCTTCACTCTCTCTCCCCCATCTTTCTCTCTTTCTCTTCTTCCCTCCTCTCTCTCTCTCTCTCTCTCTCTCTCTCTCTCTCTCTCTCTCTCTCTCTCTCTCTCTCTCTCTCTCTCTCTCTCCCTAACTCTCCCTCTAATTATCCTTTCTCTCTCTCTCCCTTCCCCATATTTCTCTCTCAATCTCTATCTCACCATTTTATCTCTCTCTCTCTCATTCTATTTATCTCACTTATCTCTCCCTCCCTCCCTCCCTCCTTCTGTCTCTAATTTTTTCTATCTCCCTCCCTCCCTACTCCCCCTCTCTCCTTACCTCTCTAATTTTGTGGAGAGGGAGAGGTAGGGAGTGATAGGTGAGGTATAGAGGTGATATAGAGAGATGCAGAGAGAGAGTGGTAGGGAATTATGGATGAAGAGGTAGGTAGAGAGATGGATTGAGGAGATAGAGATGATATAGAGATAAATAGAGAGAGAGGTAGGGAGTGATGGAGGAAGAGAGGATATAGAGATAGAGATAAGAGAGGGAAGGAGGGAGGGATGGAGAGAGGTGAGATAGAGAGAAACACACACACACACACACATATATATATAGAGGTGGGGTAGTTCTTTAGCTCAAGGGAGAGTCAGATAAAGGGATGAAGATAGTGAGAGAGAGAGAGAGAGGTATAGAACATAAAGGATAAATAATGAGAGAGAGAGAGAGAGAGAGAGAAATTTTATACAAGTTGATTATTGAAATTTGACTAAGTCTAAAAAATGATAAGATCTTCTAAAAACTAGAATTTACATTATAACTTCTAGAGATCTGAAACCACTCTCAAACATCCTGAAACTATATACATGAAATATAACTTAAATTATAATAAAGTAAATTTCCATATGTAAATTAGTTTTTTTAATGACAAGGAGAAAGAGAAAAAAATTTCAATGCAAGACAAAACACAAGCGTGTTATCAAACACTTGCATTTTGTGAAAGCCAAACCATAATGCAAGTGTGTTTCATTATAACACACTAATGTTTTCTCTATTTTGAGACCAAAAAGTGGAGTGGTCACTATTTGGTCCCCCATCTTTCTGCACTTACCTCTATATTGATTTTTTGTAGAATAATTGACCACCCACTCTTTCATATAAAATGCTCAAAATAAAATCTCTTGAAGATCTAGGTTAAGCCTTTATCTAGTCCTACAAAATCTAAGTAGTATGCAAACTTATACATATATGCCA
Organism: Sequoiadendron giganteum; assembly: GCA_007115665.2. Lineage (NCBI taxonomy): Eukaryota > Viridiplantae > Streptophyta > Pinopsida > Cupressales > Cupressaceae > Sequoiadendron > Sequoiadendron giganteum. The sequence goes on along the minus strand of CM021102.1, from coordinate 43,999,231 downwards.
ATAAAAATTATAATAATTAGAGAATTCAATATATACTCTACAAAAGAAGTTGTGTGCAAATTAGTTTGACATAAAATGAATTTTCCATTTCAAAATGCCTTTGACTAATTTTGATTTGAGGATCCATCTCTACAAATTTGGAAAATTGTTGTGTTTGATTCATATCTAAATAATGCTTTGGATGTGTCTCATGGTTTGAACAACCAATTCTCTTTTTTACATCTCTTTCATTAGGTGATACTCGTTATTTAAAATAAAATAGTGATTTCAAGGCTTGAACTATAATTTTATCTTTTCGTGGGAGTCTACCATATAATTCCCATAATTCATTTCTATTTGGGTCCTCAAATCTTTCACACTTCTCAATGAATCTCATTAGTGATTTTAAAATTATTTTTAATGCTTGAGGTGTTTTTCTTATTAGGAAAGATTTATTTGTTTGACTACTTACTATAGTTAATGTATTACATGTTGAGTGACATTACTATCTTTGGTGCATGAGGTGGAATCCACTCTTTCATATCAATTAATTTGATTTTTTACAATAGATTTCTCAGCATTACAACAAATAATTGACATCTTCCAATTTTATCTAACTTTTCAAAAAAATCTATATTTCATTCATATTTATTTGAAAAGTATGTTTGAGAATTTTATCAACCATTGGTTTTAAAACATTATCATCAACATCAATTAGAAAATTAGGATTTGTATGTAAAAGTCTAGGAGTTATTTTGTATGCACCTTCAACTTGAGATGGGAAAGATGACATACTTTCAACTTGAGATGGCAAAGATGACATAATTTCAACTTGAGATGGAAAATACGGTGTGCCTCCAACTTGAGATGTGAAAGATGACATACCTTCAACTTGAGATGGGAAAGATGACATACCTTCAACTTGAAATGAGAAATATGGTGCCTCCAACTTGAGATGTGAAAGATGGTGTACCTTCAACTTGATATGGGAACAATGATGTACCTTCAACTTGATATGAGAAATATGGCATACCTTCAACTTCAGGATTCAATTTTCTCATTGCATGAAGATTTTGTATTCATTACCTTCTTTCTCCAAATTATTCTCTCATTCCTTGAGTGGATGCTTCATTTTTATCTTCAATTAGAAACAATGATATGTCTTCTTCTATGGTGTTCAATTTTTTAGTTTCACGAAGTAGCCTTATTCCTTATCTTTTCTTTGCATTCTTAGCTCCATGATCATTCGATATTAGATTCTTCAAGGTCATTTTCTTGGCATGATGATGAAATCTATATCTATCATGAATAAGACAAATATTATTCAATTCATGGTACAATAATAAAATGAATCTCATACACAAATCTCAAACTAATCTTGACATTTCCATTTTTTTTTACACCTTTTGAAAGTCATTTAAATCACATAACGTGTTATCCTTGGACTGTCACATGATAAAACAATTATAACATCCATGGGATGGTCATAATAACTGATTATTAAAGTGAATAAATAATTATAAAATTAAAGTTTTATATTTTCTTAGGGTAGTCCAAATTGAAACATAGCTAAGTGGTATCATTAGGCCACAAAAAATTAGAAAAATAAATCAAATAGGATTGTTTTATATTCAAAAAGAGGGTTTTCATGAAAATCCTAAACTAAGAATAAGTTACACTGGACCATTAGGTTCATGTAATTTTAGATCATTGAAGTGTAGAAACATTTGAAGCCCACATGTGTCATTGGACATCCTAGACATGAAGATATGTTGGGATAATAAAAAACATTATTTAATTATCATGGAAAGAATTATAACCAAAGATTATATCAAGTGGTTTTGTACATTATTTTTTAATTATATTTTTAGTATTGGCATGCTTTTGAGTTTTTTATGTCTCTATGCAAGCAATAAAGTATTTTATGAAGAGATGCCCACTTATGATATTATAATAATTTGCAACTAGGTTTTAGATATCAGGGTGTACAAAAAGGGTAGTTCCATGAATGTGATGAATTATACTCAACATATGGGTGAATGAAAAGTAAATAGTTTAAATGCAATGGAGAATGAAAGGTTCAAATATCAGTTGTTTTGTATCATTGGAATATCTTATGTATATTGGAAAGTTCTAGGTATGAATAGAATAAAGATATTGAATGGTACATGTGGTAGTGCATGAATAGTGGGGTACAACTTGGGAAATCAAGATTACTTTACAAAACCACTTTAGGAAAATAATTGGTCATTTTTGGTATATAAATAAAAGAAATCACTTGTAAAATCATTTTTTCTTGATCCTTGGTTTAATTGAATTAATTGAGAGAAGATGAAAACTAAATTGGGTCAACATGACTAAGGGTTTGAAGGTTCCTTGTAATTTGTATCATCCCCAAATTACTTTGGTTCATAATGGAAAACCTAAAATGTTATGGGAAAAACACATCACAATAAACATCAAACACTAACTTTGCTTGATGCATAGAAACAAAGAATAGATAGTAATGTACAATCTAAAGAAAAAGGTTGTGTACAAGATTGTGATTATGATTTTTGCATCAAAGGTGGTGGATCTCTTGTATTGTAATCTTCATCAACTAAAGCTACTAGGTTTTGAAACTCTAGGATATTAGGTGACTCAAGTGAGGGGATATGAAATTATCACTTTTTTCTTTTATAAAGAATGTTGAGAGGGGTGGGACATCAATAATATTTTTAAACAAGGATTTTTATTATATTGTTCATTAAGAAAAATATATCATTTTATAGATCATGGGATAATTATAAGTCATGTTGTTCTCGAGTCATCAAGCCAATCTATCTCATTGTCATGATTCTTTAGGAGAGGTGTACCATAAGGAAAAAATTGTATCAAAATTTTATCAACTTGTCTCCACATGTGCATAATTTTAATCATCTATAGAGTGCAATGAGGTCATATCATTCTTGGGATTTATAGTGTGGAGACTTTTGGTCACTAATTTTATTCTTCATGTCTTTGTGTTTCAAGTCAAAAATTGGGATGCAATGAAGTGAATTGACATTGTGATATGTAACACATGAACTATGTTGACAAGGTGACATGAACAAGAGGTAGAAAGACAAAATATTGTACCTTAAACTCGAGGATTTGATTTCACCACTTTTACGATGTTGTCTAGTTCATTTTTGGCTTCAAACTCCTCCAAACTTTGAGATTTTTGTCAACTTTCTTGATTTTCAATGTTAAATTATATATCAATCTAATAGAATTAGTAAAAAAATTATGAAAAAATGATTAGTTATTCCTATACCTGACTGGGGGCAATTCCTTGACTTGCATCTTCATGGGAAATAATACATGGTATCAACCCTTTAAAACCTTCAAAATCCAAAAAAAATCATAAAATGTCTTGAAAAAATCCTAAAAATCATAAAATGTCCTAAAAAAAATCCAAAAAAATCAAAACATTTCAAAATCCAAAAAAATCAAAACATTTCAAAATCCAAAAAGTCATAAAATCCTCAAAATCCAAAAACATAAAAAAAATTCAAAACTCCTGAAAAATAGAGTCTGACTCTAGGTTTGAGTCTAAATCAGTTTGGTTAGAGTGGTCGAACTACATTGCCTCTACGCATTTTCTACATAGGCAAGACTCATCTTAAATGAGCCCCTGAGGCATTAGGTCAGTCCCTTTAGGTTCTCCAAATAACATCATGACCTGGTATTTTGTCGAATAAGAAAAAGTCAAGTCGTGTCAAACTACAAGGTCTCTGTGCATTGCTACGTAGGTAAGGCCATCTATCGATGAGCCCCCGAGGCCCCCTAGGTCAAGTCCTTTAAGGTTCATCAAGTTGGGTCACGTCCTTGATCTGAAAGAAATCATCATCCAAACTGCTTCAAGAACAACAAACAAATTAAATCTTTCATCAATCAATTATCTTATCATCAATTGAATCAGGGCACTAGTCTTATATCGGAATGGGGCATTATGTCGTTTGTCTCATTCGGTCTCATCTCTTTTCTTTTATCAGGATACATCCTTCCTGGGATTAGACTTTGTCAACCTTGTCATTTACCTTAAGCAGGATGTGTCCTTGCAGTTAGTTGTCATGTCAACACTTGTCACTTGGTCAACTTTATCAAATGTGTCCTCTACCTAAACAGGATGTGTCCTTCCTGCGGTTGGGTATCATCACATCGCTTGGTCATATTCATCAAATATTTGTCAAACAATCAAACAATCTTGTCAACTTTGTCAATCAATCTTTCCTTAATCAGGATGTGTCCTTCCTAAAACCAAGCATTATCATTATCAATCAACTTTGTCACACCAATCAATCTTATCAGCATGGTCAATCAAATCAATTTATCAATCCTTATCAACCTATCAATCAAATCGGTCATCTTGGTCAACCTAATCAGCCAACCAAACAATCATCATTATCACTGAAAAACACTCTTTTGGAAAACACTTTGTTGGTTTGGATTTTCTTATCTTTTTGATTGGTTTTGGGTCATGTTACTAGTCTCCTCAAGGATGTCCTATCAATGGATTTAGAGGGACGATGATGGATCATGGCCTCTTTTCTTTGTTTGCTACCTGTGGTTTGTCTTGGCAAAAAGACTGGGACAATCGGGTCCCTAGTATGAGCTGGGGCATTCCTTGTCTTTTTTGATTGTTTGTCTCTCCCAAATGGTCACCTTGCACACCTTGGTTTATGTCATACCATGGTGTTTGTGGTCCATTTGTGACATTTTTGATGCCCAATGATGATAAATATAAATGTAAGCATGAAAGTTGGTTCCCTTATCATTTCCTATCTATCTTCTTTCCCCTTTTCATGCTAACATTTCTTCTATCCTTCATCCTTTAGTCTTATCTTCCATTTCAAGAGCACATTCATGTTCTTTGAACCCGCATGTCCTCTCGAGGGGGCATACCACAACCCTCTTGGTCATCCTTCCCCTTTCTCTTTACACTGGGGCATATTTCAGAATTAAATTTCTTTGACACAATGCGATGAACTACATTATGTCAAAGAGGGGCAAAATGTAGACACTGAAAAATGTCCTAAGTCTATGAGCATCATTTTTCCTAGTCATCATCTTTCAATAATTGAATAATTTTAATTATTCAATTATGTTCGATCATATTCCTTTATTAGTTAAATAGTTTTTAATTATTTAATTGATTCACCTTCTCATTTCTATCTTGATCAATTAAAATTATTTAATTGCATCACTAATACCCCTTTCTTCAATAATTAAATAAATCATTATTTATTTAATTATTTATCTTTTATCACATGTCTATAGTCAAATAATAATAATTATTTGACCTTTTATTTTTCTATAATTAAATAATTAACGTAATTATTTAATTATGTGTCATTCTTCTCCTTTAAATAATTGATCCTAATCAATTATCCATATTTAATTTATATCTCCTCCTTTAATTAAATTTATGAATTTAATTAAATCTCCTTTTTCATTTCCTCCAAATAAATGATTTAAAATAAATTATTTATTTGCCACTTGTCCTTCTCCTCCATTTTAGAATAAATAATTTAAAATAAATTATTTATTTGCCACTTGTCATCTTCTTCCATTTTCAAATAAATAATTTAAAATAAATTATTTATCCCTCTATTTTGGTCAAAGATCCCCTGTCATTATTTCATGTCATAGTCTGCATGTCCTGCATGTCTGTCATAGCCGTCAGGCGTCATAGCCGTCGGCGTCATATCTTTTCCATGCATGGCATATTCTGGTTGCATCAATTCTCAACCGTAGATCTTGGCATCTTTCTAGAAACTTGATCTTGGCCATCCATTTCGTAACTTCCCTCTCATGAATCCTCATCCGTTGATCTTAGAATCTTTCTGGAAGATCAATCTCGTCCGTCCATTCGAATGGTTGTCTATAAAAGAAACCTTGCCCCTCCATTTTCAATTTAACAGTCATTATCTCCAACTTTCTTGCTTACTATTTGCAGATATTTGCACAACTTCATCAACAAATCTGAGGACAATATTGGCATAAGAAGAAATAGGAGAAACAAGAGAAAAAATCAACTTCAAAGGGGAGTGCTTTATTTCATTTGTTTTCATTTTGATTGCTCTCTTTGTTTGTATTCTCTTGTTTAGATTGATATAATAGTTTAGAAGTGTTGGCTGTCACTTTATCTATACTATTTGATTTTCCCCATTCTTACATTATCAAATTCAAACAAAAAATCATGATAATTATCATTCCAAAACTAGGAATATGAAAATATTAGTGCATAGAATCAAATTTAGTCTAAAAGCATGCAATTCATTTCTTATATATTGAAAAACAAAAAAAAAGGTGGTGTAATTTTTAAACAATGATTGATATTTTGTCAACACCATGAAAAGTGTGTTTCTGGATAAAGCACATATTGCAAAAAATAAAATCATGAGGGTTTTGAATCACATGATCCCCATGTATTTTTACTATTTTTTGTGATTTCAACAAATGTGCTCATGTTATAATTGGATTTGAGAATTCCGATAGGAAGAGAGGGGTAGAGGGAGAGTTAGAGAGAGATAAGGAGAGCTCTAGATCGACAAACATATATGGTGAGATAGAGATGGATGGGGACAAATATAGAACATAGAGAGATAGAGGTAGAAATATATGAATAGGGATATGGAGACAAAGAGAGAGGGAGAGGAGGGGGAGATAGCTCAATATATAGAGAGGAATATGGGAGAGGGAGAGATATAAATAGATGTCTAGAGTGATAGGGAGAGAGAGAGGTGAGATAGAGAGAAGAAAAGAGGGAATGATGAAAAGAGGGAGAGGTAGAGAGATATGTCTAGAGAAGGAGAGAGATAATTAGAGAGAAAATCAGGGAGGGAGAGGTGAGATAGGTCTAGAAAGGGAGGGAGGGTGAGGGAGAGAGATCATTTGTTCTTCACACAAACACAAGAACATTATAATGTGCTTGCATTATTATCTGCTTTGGGAGTTTCTAACCCTTAATGTTGCATTTTCCTTGGGCATCCAACCCAAAGTATTGGACTTACATGTCAATAACCACATATGTTTTTTTTCATTTCTAAAAAATGATACAATCTCTAGTGTGCTCTCCATAAGGTTTACACATCTTTCAATGTTTAGTTAAAAAAATGGACAATAATATTGAGCTCTCTTATTTTTTTAACCATTTGTTTTGTATTTCAAATATGCTAATATTTTGATCTTTAGTTTATTTTTCTAGTGTCTTCATTTTTTCCAAAAACCTACATATGGTATTTTTGGTTTCATTTTTAGCCGTTCATTGAAATTTAAAACATAGTACATTTTTACAAACTAGACTCTATTCTTTACACATTAAAAAATGATTTTTGATTAGTTTCAAAAAAAATTAGGGGATGCATGTTCAATTTTTTTTAGGATGTTTCCACTTTGAAAATTAGTGAAACATCATATATTCATTTAAAAATTTAGAAAAAAATTGAGCATAAACTCATAGTGTTAGCTAAATTTGTATCCAAGAGATTTTGAAATACTAAAAATAAGTTAATATTTTAGGGGGTCCACACTAAATGCTATCTTATGTTTTTTTATAAAAATAAGAGCACTTTGTGTGACCCCACAATTTGAAACCCTTAATCTCCACCATTAAAAAAATAGTAGTTTAGAAAGTATATTTAGAGCACTACGCTCGTCTTGTCCTTGTTGCATCTTCAAATTTTGAGCGTTTAACTATCTTCAACTTCTCATCCAAGATTATTTTTTCCTTATTTTAGGAAAAAAGTGGCCACTTAAGACCAACTTTTGGTCCCCCATTGATGAGCACACACTTATACTGAGAGGGGGGTGAATCAGTATAATATAATTCTTTATTTTTAAACTAACATCCACAATAATATCAATTTCACAATATCATTCACATAAGATATAATAATTATGCAACACAAGAGGAATACACAATTTACGTGGAAACCCTTACAAAAGAAAACCATGGAAAAATATTGCTTTTATATAAATATATTTTACAATCTATAGGAGACACCTATCCCCTCTTAACAATTTGTGAGCACCAACCCAAAGGAAATAGAGATGTATATGATGAACTTTGATGTGAATCTAGGTGATATTCATTACCAAATCTTGGTGAGTCTTGCAGATTCAGTTGGTGCCAATAGATAAGAAGCTATGGTGGAAGAATAAAAGATAAGAAACCACACCCTGGAGAAAACCAGAGTAACCCTTATGAAGAAAGAATAAGATTTTCTCAATTGTAAGAAAAATAATTCCAGGCCAAGAAAATGGTAAATAATTTAATGGGGAAGGAGTCAAAATAAATCAAGAGGATGGAGAGGCAAACAAAGGAGATAACAGTCAAGATTCTTTCATAAATGAAGAAAGTTATGCCTGCAAAGAAGGAAACCACTCCTCCAATGATTGAAGATCAAATGCAACAAGATGCATCCCTCTCGAAATTAAATGAGCTAGTCACAGAGAAACATGAACATGTAGAAGAAGAAATACTGACAGATAACACCCCTTCAGATGTAGAGATAATTGTCTAGCAGAACAAAGAATACGAGCAAGGAGTCTCGGAGAAGACTGAAGCTCAAAAGGAGCAAAATCTACCTCCTCCAAAGGTTAAGAATATTTTAGAAGAGTTCTCCAAGAGTGGAGAGAAGGAGAAGAGTGATACTCATGCAAAAGAAATCACCAAGACAAGTTGTGAATCCTTTGGACCCCCAAAGATTCATTGAAAGATCTTCTGGATACACAATTACAATTCCAACTAGTGGTGTCTGCATAATTGTTACAAATTCCTATAGAACAAGGTCAAGTGGATATGGATAGGATTTCTCCTCTTCATAAGTTATAGCTTGGTGATGTATTTCATGCCTCCATAATAAAGGAGATAATTTAAACTCACCAAAAGAACACATAGTTAGTTGATGTAGTGGTCAAGGTGTTGCAAGAAGGCCTTCCCAGAGTATCCATGAATACTTCTTTGTCAAGTATTAAACAATTGAAGTTGGTGTTAAAATATTTTAAGGAGTATTATGTATGTTTGGAAGAGTAGACTAATAAGGAATTATAAAGGAAGTTGAATGATAAGAGGCTAGTTGATGCCTTAGATAAATGTGCTACTACACATGCCAAGTTGTAGGACAACTTGAAGGAAGTCAAAATTTTCTGGTGGAAGCCAAATAATTGTTTCAATTTTGTTTGAAGTGGCTAGTATCTACAAGGAGCATAAAGGATCATATGGACTCAATTGAGCCTCAAATTGCTTAGGACTCAAGTGTATATGATCTAGTGAATGATGGGGATGGAGAAACTAGAGTGGTCATTGAAAATATACATGGTCAATTCTTTTTACTATAGGAACAAAAAGAGAAAATCATATTGTAGTACAGTCAGCTCTAAGATATGGTAAGTGTAAGGCTTACATCTTTGACTAAAGTTTTGGAAAATACGAAGAAGGTTGTGTAAAATACAATAGTGTTTAGTTCTTCGAAAGAAGGAGAAGACCTCTATGTACAACTTGAGAACTAGAGCTACATGATTGCCTTCACCAAGAAGGATTGGGAGGTACACCTTGAAAAACTAAATGCATCATATGAGGGTATTTTACCCTCATCCAATTAAGGCGTACATTTTTTAATTGTATAGTCAATTTTTGATTTCATGTACATATGAAATATTAGTAGATGGTGTTGCAATGTAGTTTTTTATTTGGATAACATAGATAGGGGAAGCTATTCTCATGTAGATATATCAGTAAGGGGGAGTGAAGCAGAGAAGTGTGTTTCCATCAATGAAAAAGGGGAATATTATTGAAGACATGAGTTTGATGAAGTATGGTGTTGTCATTTATGGAAACCCATTGTATAATTAATGGTACATCATTATGTATACAGTCTGGAGAAGACCAAGTGTCTTTGGGAGATTGGATAAGTCCCAAATTGAAATAGTATGTAAGAGAGCATCAATTTTGTGCTCCAAATTGTTGCACTTTTGTATAATATTTTCATATGATTTTGAGGTGATATTGGTACATATTGGAGGAGTCTATATCCAAGTTTTTAGGGTTCTAAGTCTTATGTAACAAGATATATTAGTCACAGAGTATCAAACTATATAGAGATAGTGTTACAGTTGTAGAGTTCATGTTGGAATGTTTTGTATTCCACTGTAGATGATCATTATGTTTTTTGGATTTCAATAAGTGTTTGAAGATTTCATACATGTGTGTGCTCCAAGTTTCAAGTGGTTTGGTGATCCGCATGTCAAGTTGTGGATGAGAAGTTGGTTCACTAGTCTTATTGTGCGGTGTTCAACTAAGGGTTTTGGGTCGTGTAATATATAATTGTGTATGAAGCAGATTCATAGGAGTTATTATAGGTTATAATGACCTATCTTGGTGAAGAAAACATTTTTTTTCTTTCAAAAGCTATGTATGATGGATTTTTGAGCCAACGAGATATTGTGTCACACAGTTCATCTAATTAGGTTGACCTAATTAATGGTTTGATTGCTTATAAAATATATACATATATAGAAGGTCAATTAATTTTTTTGTATGGGGAAGAATGATTGTGAGAAGTGTGAAGTGTGATAGTGGTGAAGGATGAAGTATGCAAAGTTATTTTTTTGAGCCTAACTGAAACTATATCTTCAACATATTGCAAATGCATTGTAAATAGTTCAATCTTTGGCAATGAGCCAACCTTTTGTAAATCTTTTATAATTCTAGAAAACGTTATCTTCCTTGGGCAGTGATCCCTTTAGGTAGTGAGCCTCTTGTAATCTATTGTAACCAATTATGATATATTGTGAGCTAATCCTCACCATGGTTTTTCCCTTCCAAGGGTTTTCCACGTAAATCTAATGTTCTTGTGTTGAATATTGTGATGCATGTGTTAATTATTCCTTTCCATTTTTGTAATTTTAATGAGAGCTTTGAATTAACTTTTAAGTTAATGAATTCCAGGGAATACTGATTCACCCCCGTCTTAGTATTTTGGGTGTTCAAAATTGTGCATCCACAATGTGTTGGACTCAAGGGAACACTAAGAGGGGGGGTGAATCAGTGTTCAACAAATCTTAACTTTCATTAGTTTGAAACTTAAACCATTTTTTCATTACATTAAAATAAAGATGCAAGCATTCAAAGGAAACATTCATAACACCTTAACACACATATTTTTTTTGCGTTGAAACCCTGTTAGGGGAAAAACCATGGTGGAGGTTAATCCACAATTTGAGTACTCAAATATAATTGTTTACAAAAGGGAATGCACTTGCATTCAAGCACACTACCTAGAGATCACTGCTCAAAGAGAAAGGCTCACTGCCTTACAAAATTCAGATTAAGACCATTTGAAGGGTGAAATGAGATAGTAGCATCTATTTATGCCAAGTTACAGTTTTGGTGAAGCTCATAGATTTGATTTTGGATCTGCTTTTTGATTCTTCACTTTGCTCTGCTCTTCGTATTACTTATAGAAAAATTTTCACTACTTCTTTGCTGAATTTGCACCATATTCATGTTTCATATATTCGCTACCTTTAAACACTTATCCACATCTGACACACACCAAAATGATAGAACCAATCTCATATATATATCCGCTAACAAGGAATTATTCATCCGTCAGTCAACTTCATAAAGTATTAAGTTACTTTCATCTTGTCGGCCAGATCCACCACTAAATATTTATGCGCATCCTCCAAATTCGGTTAAGAAAAAGAGATGACCCAAACAAAACTTAATTAAACATGAAGACTTTTAATTATTTACATCTTATACATCCACAATTACTATAATCGTCGAGTCGACCTTCTAGCACAAATGATCAACAAATTAGTGCACTGGATCTTCTAGATCACGTACCAGTGAGTGTGCATAAAAAAAAATCATTCACCAAGGTATTTCAAACATCAACAGACCTTCCTCAGAGATCCTCAAATCAAAATATATGTCTGGTAAGGTGTGCAGTCAAATTTTATGCCTATAACTGGATGCCTTGTCCTTTATTTTGTTTTGCCGGTAGAAACCAAAACTATACTGTAGACTGGATGTAAGACTTAGGATGTCATTTAGGTTGCTTAGGTTGCCATCAATGACAAAAATTACAATCCATATTCCAACAATCTCCCCCTTTGGCATTGATGGAAACACTTAGTGAAAAATGACTAAGTGTCAGAATCATTATAGGTATACTGCCAAGCTTTTTACTGCACTTTCTCCCCTTGAGATTTATAAGGCATTCTCTCCCCCTATACTACATTCTTTTCTCTCTCTATAGGGAAATTTTCACTGCATCCTCTCCCCCTTTGACATCAATGAAAAATCATGGATGCCATATGCCAAAAAGAAAAAAAGTGATATTGACAAGATAGTGACAAAACATGTGTTCAAAATCCTCAAAGCTTCAAAAATTTATCACATATATGCCAACAGTTCTCCTCCTTTGATCAAAACTTCAAAAACTTGAAAACAATTAACTGCTATCTTTAGAAGATTATCTTTTGGTTTTTCTTCATTTCTAGAAGGAATTTCTTCCAAGTATCTATTGTAATTCCAATGATAATGATCAAGCTATTATTCTTGGAAGTTTTTTTAACAGTTTCAGTTAGAGATTTAGGAATTGTAATTGCTTCTTCTAGTTTCTCACCATTCCTCAATATTTCTACCATCTACTCCAACCTGCATTCGGTTAGATCCTTTACCTTCCAAAAAGTATCCAAAAGATTGTTCTTGGAGAGTTGAATTTTTGTGTGTGCTAACTGTAACTCCCAGATTCCCTTCTTGATGATGCCATCTGGATCTTGAGATATGTTAAAGCTTTTAACAATGTCATTCAATTTTGTTTCAATCTAATCCAACTTCTCTTTGTAATTTTTGACTACATGGGACCAACGAATGCAAAAGTTGTAGATGTTTGTGGCTGAGGTTATGCATTTCCTTAACTCATTCATTTTCTTCTTTATTTTGGAAAGGGATAGTCTAAATTGCTCCTTCAAGTGAGAGATAACTTCACCAGCTTCCTTTTCTTGAGCTTTAGTATTCAATGTTTCTTTGCTACATTCAATCATTTCATCAGGCATAATGTTCTACAAGATTTCCAATCTAATCTTGCATTTCTCAACATGAGCATTTAACACACTTAGAATCATATCTTGATCATATGATGGTCTGACAAACCATAATCTAGCTATTTTTTGCATTCCACCTTCTCCTTGAATAAGTTGTTGTGGCTTTTCTTTGTCAATCTTCTTCTTCCTCACTACCTTTTTCTAGTTCAGATTCATTTTTCAGTGGATCCTTAGTTTCTTCATCAGATTCTTCATCTGAAATGTCCACAATTTCTTTTTCTTTTCCTTTTCCCTCAATTCAGGGAACTTTTCTTTCTGGAGGGCTATATTCAATAATTTCCTTTCCTCTTTTTTGTCCTTGATTAATGCCACCGGAGGAGGAACCAAATTCAATTGATCTTACCAGAAGGGAAATATTGACTAAACCACACTTTTCAAGCATATTCTTAACGAAATTTTCAAATTCTAAATCCCAATTAGCCAAGCTCTTAGAATAAGAGTATATTTGTTTGCATACCAATTCATTTGATTTCCATACCACATTGTTGATTTTTGGAAAGCAATTCAAGAAATACCTTACCAGACATATAATCAAAGTACCGAACCTGAAAAGGTAACTTGTTTCCTTTTTCAGTTTTACATTTTCCATGAGTTGATCCTTTAACAACCCGCATAGGTCAAAGTCTCGACCTTCAATTATCTTCTTGTGAGAAATGTAGACTGCTCCAACCGATGTGGCTCCTTCTCAATTTTTGTAGAAGATTTTATATGTTGTTTCGTGTGGAATGTACTTTGTAACAAGATTCTTGATTTTTGCAATTATCAAGGCCCTTTGATCTCTAATTATTTTGGTTAGGTTTTTGACCTCTTTGTTCTGGATAGATTTCTTCCTTGGTATATCTCTGATTTTGCAAAATCTAATTAAATTATCAATTTCCTCCTTTGAAATGATGTAGGGTTTGTCCAAAGTTAAAACATCATCATGTAATCTACTCAATATGAATTTCACGAATTTTGCATTCTCAAAGTATAGAAAATCACTCCACATATCCAAATTCCCATGTTTAGCTTCACTCAATTGCTTTAATTCATCAGGCAGTAAAACATTCCTCATAAACCTAATCTTTGCACTGTTATATTCATCTAGAGTGATCGAGCCTTTGATTTTTTCCATTTTCTTTTCGTATTTAGGGTTTGCAACTGCACACCAAATTGTATGAAGATTTCGAGAATAATTTGAAATACCTGATAGATTTCAAGATTTGCCGATGAATCAATTTTACTACTTTGTAATCCATCTACCGAGTGCTCTCCTTCTTCTCTTCTTTGATGCAAAGTGACAAATGATTATTCCAACTTAACTTTTATAGTTCGCACATGTGCAATAAATGCATTTGCCCTAAGTTTTTCGGAGACTCTGTTTTCCCAAACAACAATAGAAAAATCTTTTGCAGACCTATGAATTGTCTGAATTATTTTTGCGAAAGACATCCAAATTTTTTTTACATCATAAATACATTTTCTCGATTGTTCTCTTTGTTCTAGTACCATCCCTAGACAGGGGAGGAAAGATTTTCTTGAAAGACTCCCCCTAGGCCAGTGGCTTGAAATCAATTGCCGGAAGTTATCGGAAGAAAGTTCTGGTGTAGAGCCACTACCAGCATCAGACTCGCTTTTATTCACTCATGTCTTCTTCATTTGATCTCCGATTTCATCTGTAGTCACTTTTTCAAGTTTCTTTTATCATTTTTCTCTATATTTCTGCCTTTGTATACCGGGCCTCTTTTGTCTACATTTTTGTTTCTACAGAATCTTGCAATGTGACCTTATTGTAGTTGTAGCACACAATGCTTTCTTGTCCTAACCAATCATTCCAATGAATTCTTCTAGATCTGCATTGATTAGCAACATGTCCAAATTTCCCACATGTATAACATTCAATATTTCTTCTATCAACAGAGTAGCTTGATACATTTCTACATTGAACTGATTTATGACCAAAATTTTTGCAATTGAAACACCGACCGAAGAGTGATGAAAATTTTGAATTAATTCTACACTAAGAAACCATATGATTGAACTTATTACAAGAAAATCAATACCCTTTAAACTTTTGTGCATTAAGTTGTCTTACTGGATACCTTCCATTTTTGTTTTGTCTGAAATTGTTTTGTCCTGATCTAGAACTTTCTCCCTTTTCATATCCAAGACCTCTCTTATCATTTCCACTCTTTTGTCCTTGAGTTAGCTCATCAAGCTTCACTGAACTGATCTTAAACTTTTCTTTGTATTCATTTGCAATGCCAAGATCATTCCTAAGAGTAAAAATATGCTTATCAAGTTCTTCTTCATTGTTTCTGGTTCTTTGTAGTTCACTTTCCAACTGAGTGAATTCCCCTTTTATTCTACTACATTCATCAGATTTTTCTTTCAGGGTTTGAGCAAGATTTTCATCATTTTTCTTCCTTTCTTCAATCTCTTTAGTCATCTTCATCATCATAGATTCCATCTCATGTTTTAGGTTTGTATTGTCTCTAGCAATCTTTTCACATTCTTTGGTTATTTCCTTCAAGGTTTGATTCAAGTGAGAATCATCCATATTTTCACTCTCTTTTTGCTTAATCTGATCACAAAGATATTTCCTCTTCACCCTGGATTTAACTATTTGATCCTTCAATGACTGAATGAATTTCTTAACATCTCCAAGATTTTCTTTCAATTCTTGAACTTCTGCTTTAGACTGATCAAGGTCATCAAGTGTCACTAGATGTTGTTGTTGAAGACTACCAGAGTCCATCACATTCCAAGATCCACCTCAAGCTGCAAAACTTCTTCAGAGGAATTACGCTCTGATATCAATTGTTGGACTCAAGGGAACACTGAGAGGGGGGGTGAATCAATGTTCAACAAATCTTAACTTGTATTAGTCTGAAACTTAAACCATTATGTCATTACATTAAAAGAAAGATGCAAGCATTCAAAGGAAACATTCATAACACCTTAACACACTTTTTTTTTGCGTGGAAACCCTATTAGGGGAAAAACCACGGTGGAGGTTAATCCACAATTTGAGTACTCAAATATAATTGTTTACAAAAGGGAATGCACTTACATTCAGGCACACTACCTAGAGATCACTTCTCAAAGAGAAAGGCTCATTGCCTTACAAAATTCAGATTAAGACCATTTGAAGGGTGAACTGAGATAGTAGCATCTATTTATGCCAAGTTACAATTTCGGTGAAGCTCATAGATTTGATTCTGGATCTGCTTTCTGATTCTGTACTTCACTCTTCTCTTCGCATTACTTATAGATAAATTCACACTACTTCTCTACTGAATTTCACACCATATTCGTGTTTCATATATTCACTACCTTTACACACTTCTCCACATATGACACACACCAAAATGATAGAACCGATATCATATATATATATATATATATATATATCCACTAACAAGGAACTATTCATCCATCAGTCGGCTTCATAAAGTATTAAGTTACTTTCATCTTGTCAGCCAGATCCACCACTAAATATTTATGCCCATCCTCCAAATTCGGTTAAGAAAAAGAGATGACCCAAACAAAACTTAATTAAACATGAAGACTTTTAATTATTTACATCTTATACATCCACAATTACTATAATCGTCGAGTCGACCTTCTAGCACAAATGATCAACAAATTAGTGCACCAAATCTTCTAGATCACGTACCAGTGAGTGCGCATCAAAAAAATCCTTCACCAAGGTATTGCACACATCAACAGACCTTCCTCAGAGATCCTCAACTCAAAATATTTGTCCGGTAAGGTGTTCAGATCAAATTTTATGCCTGTAACCGGATGCCTTGTCCTTTATTCTGTTCTACCGGTAGAAACCAAAACTATACTGCAGACCGGATGTAAGACTTAGGATGTCATTTAGGTTGCTTAGGTTGCCATCAATGACAACACTTACAAGCCATATGCCAACACAATGATCAATTCCCTCTCAACAAATATATGGATGGAGGCCAACTTGCACAAATTGCAATGCCCCACTCTTGGAAAATAAATTAAAACATTATATTTAAAAACTTTCTTCCCATTATGCTCATCTTTCATGATTGTTACACGATTCTCGACTAAAATTGTCCAATAATTTTGGAATATGCAAGTTGTCATCATTTTTTTCATAAAATATACTAATAGTAGGTTGCCACATGATCTTGTAGGTTACAAATCCCCTCATGAGAAATCCCATACCTCATTTTTGGTTTCCAACACCAAAAATTAGTAAAATATATTTAATATCTAATTCAATCCCAAAAGTATAAAATGAACCTTTTGTAGATCCAAATAATAAGTATTAAATAAAAAAATTCATTTCTCCTTTTTTAAGTCCATCAAAAATATTTGAATTGGAATTTTGTCCTCAAAAATAAATTATTAAAAAGGGGACATGACAAATAAGGCTTACGTATTCTTATTTTGTGCTATGAGAAGTTGTAATAATTTACCTAAATGTACTAATCTAAAAGCATATATAAAAATATATTCTATCTTTTTTGTGTGTTTTAATGCAACTAATAACTTCTATACAACTTTACATGCAATCTATGCTACATTTTTGGAGTTGATGATTTTTTAAATAAATGAAAAAACGTCTAATGTACTTGTAATTCAGTTTGAATCAAACTCCACAAATCGGAATTAAATTTAAACTAGCTAAGAAGAAAAAATAGATTGTTACAATCCTTGGGAAATTTTATGTGATCTAACTACTATCAAAATAAATGAAACTATTTTCAAATTAAGGATTTCCTATATAAATTTAATAAGTTTTTTTATATTTCTTGTGACTAGAGTCCTCAGAGGATCCAACTTGATTTGTAGTTTCTTCTTCTTATTCAACTTTGGGGTAGTCTACTTGATAGAGAGGGAATATCTACATTGGAAATTAGTTGGTATGTAGGAAATATTTGAAGAATTTTTGCAGGCTAGAGCCTAGTAATTGAAGATGTGTTGAATTTACTTTGCAAAGAGGCTTGTAGATTTATAAAAGTGATGCTATTCCTTGGGGAAGGGATGTAAATATTATAGAAAAATTGTAGAGACAACCAAATTCCTACTATCGTATTCTACTTAGAAAAAATGGCTTCTTCAAATTGCTAAGCTCAAAATTCTCTTAATGTTCTCTCTTCAAATTTATGAATTCCATCTCCTAAATGAATGAGGAAAGAGGGATTTATTTACAAGATGTGGTGGCATTAATTTCAACCCAAGATGTGTTGTCATTGATGCCAAAAGTGTATGTTGAAGAATATATAATACTCTGAAGATAATGGAAGTGCAAAGATATCTATTGATACTATCAACAGTGCCTTATGAGGTTGAAATGGTATTTAGTTTGATTAATAAGTATGTTGCAAAGGTCAAAACACAAGTTCTGATATGTTTATAGAGTGCCTACTTTGATATCATTCTAGGTTTGTG
The DNA here is from genome assembly GCA_007115665.2 of Sequoiadendron giganteum. Lineage (NCBI taxonomy): Eukaryota > Viridiplantae > Streptophyta > Pinopsida > Cupressales > Cupressaceae > Sequoiadendron > Sequoiadendron giganteum. Next base: position 43,980,691 of record CM021102.1, on the reverse strand, counting down.
TACCACATATTAAGATAAGTTGTAGAAGATTGGATAAGGTATACTCTATGATAGAGTCATAGTATTTTGGTATGCATCCATCTATAGTCTAAGATATTGTCTTGGGGTTCAGAAGACAATATGGTTGAGATGTGAAGGTTTTATATCCAAGAATTTTTCATCACACCTTCTACAGTGAATGTTTTAAGTGACAGTATTTCGGTCTATACTCTAGTAGTGATATGCGTTGATATTGGTGCATTGGGAGACTTTGCATTCCTCTAGAAGTAAAGTGCAAGGCTTGCATCTTTGAAGACATGAACAGTAATGTTAAATGCACACTACTTTGTAGTATTTGGGGTTTTGGTGGTTTGCAAGATTAGTTCTCAAATGAAAGTTTCCTACGGTTTGTTTGGAATGCTTTGTTCCTATATATTCGGTGGGTTTCTTTAGTTGTGCCAACATATGATGATCAAACCCTTCAAGAAAAGGGTGAGGAGATATTATGCATGTACTAAATTTTCACATCTTGGTCTGCATGATGTTTTTGGTCCCTCTCTATGGGTGTAAATATGAACAGATGGAAGTTTTGGTGGTGTTATAATTATTTGGGCCAACATACTTGTTTCCTTTATCTGTGGTTGATCTTGATTAACTAATTCTATTTTGGAGGATGAGTTATGATGTGGTTGGGTCCTATAATTTCATGTATTGATTTGTAACTATTTTTCTTGCATTATTGTATATGTTTGGAGCCAACCTAATTAAGGTTTTGAGTTGTTGTGAAGGATATACATAGAAGATCAAATTCATTTGTGAATATGTTGGTGTTAAGGAATTATGATTGAGAAATATGTTAAAGATGAAGTGTGTGAAGTTAGTGTGAAGGGTTAATTGTGCAAAAAAGGGACTGCAACATCAACATATGTTGGATTCTTCTTTGCAACAATTCATATTTATATTTCTCATTATAATTTTCATGTATCTTGCATTGAGAAAGTGAGTCTCATCAGGTCCCTTGTATCTTGCTCTAAGGTTGTCCACCTTAGTCTACAATTCCATTGGAAGTGATCCTCAAACAACATTATAATCTTTGTAAGCAATGAGCTTTCTATATTGTGAATTAACTCTCACTGTGGTTTTTCTTTCATTGGGTTTTCCACAAAAATCTTGGTGTCCTTGTGTGGTGCATGATTTATTTTCTAATATTCTTTCATTTTATGTGGTGTGGTGTTTAGTTTGCAAATGGGAATGATTAAGTTTAAATATATGTTGATTCACCCTCCTCTCAGCACTACATTGTGTTCAACAATTGGTATCAAAGCCAAGTGCCTTGAGAAGCTTAATAGCTAAGGTCGGTCCTACTCTTGAACACATGGGGTCTGTAGCAAAAATCAATGGCATGCTTATTCTAGAGCTGGATTTAGAAGTAATGGATCCTGAAGGTTGGGACATCAATACAAATGATTGTGAAGTTGATTTTGAAGGAGAAATATGGTCTACTCTTGAAGATCTAGATGAAGCAAGATTGCAAAATATCAAATATGAGTGCATGCTGGAAAAATCAAAAAGAGACAATTGAAAAATTGAAGGAAAAATCTAAAGAATCAAAAGAAGAAATTGACAAATTGAAAGCTCATGAAATAGGAGGAAGTGGATGTGAAATGAAATTCGAATAAGCTGAATATGTGATCTCAAGCTTAAAAGACAAAGTTGAAGAAGGAAAGAGGATTGAGGATCGCTTGAATACCAAGCTCAATGATAAAATAGCTGAATTTTTAATGCTTGAGGAAGACATTGTATCTCCAAGAAAATAACTTGAAAAAGAAAAAGAGAAAATTGATAAAGGTCTAAAACTAAGAGGAGGTTCTGAGATTCTTGATGGGTTGATCAACTCTCGAAAACCATCAAAAGAGAAATTTGGTCTTGGTTTTGAAAAGGGGAAAAGTCCTATATCCAATGCATCTGTAAATTTGTATGATAACTTAAAAGCATAAGGGAAGCCTAAAACAAGGGAGGAGAAGCCTACACTGAAAATCCCAAGGAAACATCCTCAAGAGATGAAAAGATAAATCAAGATAACAAGAAACAAGGTGGATTCATTCCTATCTGAAACAAGAAGAAGAATTTTAGAAAACCTACCCCTAAACCAACTGCTCCTATCAAGTTCAATGGTAACTTCTATACTTGTAGAAATTTTTTTCATAAGGTTGTTGAATGTAGAAGCAAGATGAGTCAAAATCCATTGAGGCCTCCAAGGTACAATGCTATGAAATCTTAATCATTTCATGGTCACTGTTATGTCTGCAATAAAATTGGACATAAGGCTGATGAATGCAAAAGTAAGTGATAAGGAATAATGCTATAAATTCTCAATCCTTCTATGGTTACTATTAAACATGCAATAATTTTGGTCATAAGGTTTCCAATTGTAGATCTAATATGAGAAGTAATTATGCTCTGCAAACCAATATCACCTACTATAATTGCAATAAACCTAGACACATTGCAAGGTTCTACAAAGGAAAATATGTAAGACCTTTTGCTCCACAAAATAATATTGTCACTAATAAGAAGCAAATGAACAAAGGTATGACAAAAGATTGAAGATATTGAAGTAAAAAATGAATTTGTACCTCAACATGGTGCAGATAAAACCTTTGGTAACTAATTTATGAAAGTATTGGCTCAGGGGGAGTTGCATTTGCAAATTTTTCAAACCCTTGTAAAGCTTGAGATATTTAAGTCTTCAACATAATGGTAATTGGTGACATGAATATGTTTTCTCAAGGTTCTAGAGCAAATACACTCTCTGTGGAAGTGTGTTGAAAGATTATGGACCTATGTGATATCTTAGATTGTAAAAATCCATGAACAAATAAGTAAATTTATTGTGGGATGACTAGGGTTGGTATGAAGCATATTCAACTCCTATTCGATCAAAATTGATCTCGTTCGAAATATATCAAGTGTATGCAAGTGCTAAGGAAGAGGAGAATATTATCAGTGCATTGCATGCAAACCTTAACAATAGTTTTCATAGGTATTTCTTTGGTTTTTCTTGTAAAAATCTTGTATCAGAAAGAGTTATCATGGCTACACTAATTTTCATCGATGTTTTTGAGAGGCCAAGGCCAGAATATAAGAAGTTTCCATTCAAATCAATGGAGGTGGATGAAGATGGTGCATTTTCAAAAGTTCTAGTGGGTTTTGTGTACTATGAGGATATAAATCCATGCCTAGCTAAATGAGATTAAACATACCTCTTCTTTCGAAAAGGTCTAGCATGATATGCTAAATGAGAATGGAGTATACAATCTAGAGTATGTGAATATTGTTACAAAAGGGTTAGACATCTTGAAAGATTTTCATAACTTTTGTGAAAGCAAGGAATGGGAAAGAATTATCTTGAGCTATATTCATGGGGATTTAATTTAGCTAGAAAAACCCTACATGATCACAAAGAATGCAATTAGGGTTGTCACTAGTTTATGTTCCTTTGAACCAATTCCAGTGCTAAAATATATGAAGAATGAAATAGTTATGGATCTCACCGGTGCTAAATTTGATAAGAGAACCATAAAATTTAGGGATATCCTTGATACTAGTGTCCGGTATGCATCAATGGGGATTGCATATAAGATTTACTTCAAAAATAGAGAGTGGATAGCCACTACCACTGTAATTCACACTACACATCAAATGGTAAAAGAAGGTTCCAACTTTGATCTATGTGAGTTGTTAAGAGAGAAACTTGTGGATAACTTGAGGAGAACAAGAAACCAATTATAACTTTAGGTTTGGCTCTTTGATTATATGCCTTAATTTATTCTTTTTGAATGAGTTACTTGGTTTTAAGGGTAAAATTTGGGATAAATTCACTTTGGTGGCAATACAAATTAAACAACATATGAAAAGTTTTCAGAATGAGCAAGCATACACTACTTTCTATTGGGGATTTTTCAAGAATTTGTAAAGTGAGATGCAAAGGAGATATAGGATACCACCTAGTTTGGTTCTAAAGTACGAGAATGAGATAACTTTTATGGTAAAGAAGGATCATTGTTTCATGGAAGTAGTATAGACCATAATCTCATGGATTCTTGAGTTGCCTTATGAGGTTTAACATGAATTTGCACAAAATTATATAGATATTCTATTATCAAAACCTAAGGATCCCAAAGTAAAAATATTTGACACATATAGAGAAGTCATGGATGAGATTTACCAAAAGGAGAGAGAGGAATCCATTGAAAATAAATTTGGAAAGGTGCTTAAGGAGATGGGTTCTCCATGATATTCAAAGATAAAGGATAAAGATGAGCTTAACAAGATATTGGGTGCTTCTTCAAAGGCCATATCTGATACCCCTACGAAGGTATCTATAGACAAATCTATTCATTTGGAAGTTATTCAAGGTCCAAGGAGATCAAGTAGATCTTACTCAGTTGTTGCATTTGCTTTGTAGCCCTCTGAGTCTACTCAAGATTTTAGCAGTAAAACGAAAGCTACATCTGCAAATCCTCTAGAGAGAAAGGCCACTAAAGCTGAGCATGCTAGGCCTAAATGAAAGGAAAAGAGAGATAAGATAAATGAGGAATAATTGGATGATGTTGAAGAGATTAAAGAAGATGACATCTCCTTGTAAAATAAGAAAGGAAAGAAGATTACAAAAGAGGATGTTGAGAAAACCCCTCTGGTTTCACATGGACCTCTTGATTTTGGGGCCATCTTGAATGGAATTGTTGAATATAGTCTACTAGATAGTACAATGGAGCTTCATCCAAAATTCCCTTCAAAAGATAAGAAGACAATTGAGAAGGTTATCATTGAAAATATGCTCATGCAAAATATTCCCTTTAGTCATATTATTGACAAAGATCTGGAAATATTTACTGAGGAATTAAGACAAATAAGAGAAGAATCCATTGAGGTTGATGAAGAAATGAAGCAATGAGAAATTGACAAGTCTGGGATCTTTGTCTCCCAAAAAAATAAAAATTATTATCTAGAGACAAGTCAATGAGCTTCACACCAAAAGAAGGATAGACCTTCTAATGAGCATGGATGAAGATGTTAAAAGGAAGATCCAGAATGAGATTTATTTTTCCACAAAGAAGATCATCAATACATTACATAGTGAAGATGATATTGATCCATAATTGCATAATCTAAAAGATACAAATGAGAAAATCATATTTGGTCAAAAAGAAGTACACCGGACCCTTTGTATTGAAAGAAAGAGAAGGTGTATCCAATGTGGATGAAGTACAATTTGTCTTCGGTATGGAGATAGAATAAGAAGAGAAAGAGTTAAATGAAAAGATAGCCAAAATCCTTGAAGAAATGAAGATGGTTGAGGTGACTTCTAAGGATCCAGTTTCCTTGGATGACAATATTTTGCAAGATATACCTAATGTGTCTACTCAAGACATATATCTTTCAATTTTTGAAGGAAGTGTGATAAATGGTGATGAAAAGGAAAACAATAAGAAAAATGTGGAGACTAATTTGGTGAATATTAATGCACAAGGCGCACAATTTCCCTCCTCTGGAACATAATGTTGCTCCTCCAGAGAATTCAAAGAATAATGAGCAAGATAATCTTGAGATAGTTCAAGATGTGAAAGAGAAGACAATTGAGAAGCAAGATGCTTCTATGGAAATAGGTTAGAGTTATTTTTTTTGGACTCTTTTAAGGATTTACTTGGAATGCGGATGTAGTTTCAACCCATTGAAACACCTCAGCTTCTACAAATCCCCACCCTTGAGGGAAAGGTTGATTTGTTTAAAATTTCTCTCCTCCATAAGCTATAGCTTGGAGAGATTTTGCATGCTTCCCTAGGAAGGAAATTCTACAAGAGAATGTAAAGAAGAGTGAATTGATTGAAGATGTTGTGAGATCATTCATGAGGGTTTACCATAGGTAAAAATTGGTGCTTCCTTGCCTCCGAAACAAAAGTTAAAATTTTTAATGGATTCCTTTAAAGATCATTCCTCTCACTTGTAGAAAAAGGTGGAGCAAGAGGCCTCGAGAAAGATAAAAGACAACAGGATGGCAGATGTATCTGAATGGTGTGCCAATGCACACAAAAAAATGCAAGATAATATAAAGATGTTTAAAGAATGTGTGGATGAAGTTACTACTTTGTATCAATTTTGTTTAAAATGGTCTTGTTCCACTAAAAGAATCAAGGATCAGATTGACTCCATTGAGTCACATATCACTCAAGTGCTCAGAATATATGATCAGTCAAAGGATAAGGATGGGGCAACAAGAGCTCAAGTTGAAAATCTTCGCTTATAGTTGTCACTACTTTAAGACCAGAGAACAAATAAAGAAGTATTTTGGTCAGTTAAGGGAAGCAATTAATGTGAGACTTGATTCATTATTTAGGTTACTTGTTGAAGCTCAAAAGGTTGAACAAAAAATGAAGGCTCCAAGAAATGTAGAGGAGGCTAAGGATTTGTACATATAGTTTGAATACCAAAATGATATTATCTCTTCAGAAAAAGCAAACTAGGTTGCAACTTTGTTACAACTCGAAGAAATTCACAAGAATATCTTGCCTCCTAAGGAAGGTACAAAGGTATAATTAGACAATTTTGGTCTTTGCATAATTTTTTTGAAGAATTGTAGCATCATTTTTGGTTTTTTTCTTACATTTTGTACATAGCATCAGTTTTGAGGCATCTCCATCTTGGGGGGAGTTTCATAAATCATACAATAAGGGGGAGTTTACACTGCCTTGAGCTGATAAAATTAGAAAATATTATGCCCTTTGCCCTTGATCTCAAAGGGGGAGAGAAGGCTTGTAGATAAATGAGTGTTGCCATCAATGAAAATGGTGGAGATTGTTGGAAAGATGTGTTGTCATTGATGTCAAAAGTGTATTTTGAAGAATGTATAATACTCTAGAGATAATGGAAGTGTAGAGATATATGTTGATACTATGAAAAATGAAATATGAGGTTCAAATGGTGTCCGATCTGATGACTAAGTATGTTATGAAGGTCAAAAAATAAGTTTTGATATGTTTATAGTGTTCCTACTTTGATATCATTCCAAGTTTGTGTACCACTTGTTGAGATAAGTTGCAAAAGATTGGCTAAGATATACTCTATGACAAAGTCATAATATTTTGGTCCACATCCCTCCGTAGTCCAAGCTATTGTCTTGCGATTCACAAGACAATATGGTTGAGATGTGAAGGTGTTATATTCAAGTATTCGAATCATCACACCTTCTACAGTGAAAGTTTTAAGTGACAATATTCTGGTCTACGCTCTAGCAGTGCAATGTGTTGATATTGGCACCTTGGGAGACTCCACATTCATCCAAAAGTAAAGTATAAGCTTTGTGACTTTGAATACATGACCAGTAATGTTAAATGAACACTACTTTGTAGTATCTAGGGTTTTAGTGGTTCACAAGATCAATTTTCAAATGATAGTTTGCTACGGTTTGTCGAGAATGCTTTGTTCCTATATATTTAGTGGGTTTCTTTAGTTGCGCAAGCATATGATGATTAGACCCTTCAAGAAAAGGTTGAGGAGATATTATGCATGAACTACACTATTCACATCTTGTTTTGCATGATGTTTTTGGTCCCTCCCTAGTGGTGTAAAGATGAACAGATGGCAGTTTTGGTGGTGTTATAATTATTTGGGCCAACATACTTGTTTCCTTCATCTTTGGTTGATCTTGATTAACTAATTATATTTTGGAGGATGAGTTTTGATGTGGTTGGGTCTTGTAATGTCGTGTATTGATTGACAACTATTTTTCTTGCAATATTGTATATGTTTGGAGTTGACCAGTGTGATATCATACGATTCTTTTAAAGGTTATGTTGGAGTCGACCTAATTAAGGTTTCAAGTTTTTGTGGAGGATATACATAGAAGATCAAATTCATTTTTGATTGTGTTAGTGTTAAAGAATTTTGACCGAGTAGTATGTTGAAGATGAAGTGTGTGAAGTTAGTGTGAAGCGTTAATTATGCAAAAAAGGGACTGCAACATCAACATATGTTGGATTCTTCTTTATAGTAGTTCATATTCACATTTCTTATTATAATTTTCATGTGTCCTACTCTGAGATAGCGAGTCTCATCAGGTACCTTGTATCTTGCCCTAAGGTTGTACACCTTAGTCTGTAAGTCCATTGCCAATGAGCCTCAAGTAACATTATAATCTTTGTTAGTAGTGATCTTTATGTATTGTGAGTTAACTCTCACCGTGGGTTTTCCCTCATTGGGTTTTCCACATAAAAATCTTGGTATATTTGTGTGGTGCATGATTTATTTTATGATCTTCTTTCAATTTATGTGATGTGATGTTTAATCTATAATTGGGAATGTTTGTTTTAATATATGTTGATTCACCCCCCTCTTAGCACTACATTGTGTTCAACAAGATTTAAATAGGAAAATAGGAGAGAAAATCAAGAGAAATAATATAGTTTTAAATTTATTATTAATATGATAAGATTGACAACTAGAAGGAAAGGATGACATCAAAGACTCAAGAAAAATACAGATTAGAAGGGAAATTGGAAAAAAAATCAATTAGAACTAGGAGATTCACATGTTTTCCAAAATATGAAATGGTCACCCTTATTGCCAAGAAAGGTTACATAGGTAACCCTACTGTTAGGGTTAGAAGGCAGATATCTAACAAGTTAAATGCAGATTTGATCAATAAAATTGAGAAATAAAACACAAAAAAAATTATAACAGAAATAAGACAACACAGAGAATTTAACGTGGTTCACCCAATCCGAGCTACATCCATAAAACCGTAGCCATCCAATGATTTTATTATTCGGTGCAAAACATATTACAATATTGTGAATAATTCCATACTACTACTCCCCATCCCAACCGCTTATAAAAAGATTTTAGCAGCTTCCATAAATTAGGGTTCTACAAAGTTGGCTTTTTTCTATTTCGGTGATACATGAAGAGTGTACAATACTAAAGAGTGTACATTATAGCATGATCAGTCACCACATACTAACAATCTCCCACTTGGAGACTGATCTTGGACGACACCTCTGCACTTACAACTCCCATTGGAAATAAGCACCTTGGACACTGCTTCTATGTTAAACTTTTAACCATGAAGACCAACTGAAGCTGAAGAGGAGCTCAACTTCTCCCTTGTCATTGCCTTTGTAAACATATCTACTAGATTGGCATCTGTATGTATCTTTTCCAGCTTTACTTGTCCATCCTCCAACACTGACCGAATGAAATGATATCTCAACTGTATGTGTTTGGTTTTAGAGTGCAAGGCAAAATTCTTTGCAAGATGTATAACACTTTAGCTATCTGTAAACAAGTGATTTTCAGCCTTTTGTTTTTTGAACTCTTCCATGAAAAGTTGCAACCATATCATCTCCTTTGTTGCCTTTGTTGCAACAACATACTCTACCTCTATGGTGGATAAAGAAACCACCTTTTGCAATCGAGAAATCCAAATCATTGTTGTCCCACCAACTGTAAATACATAACATGTGGTACTCTGCCTGGTATCTATATCCCCTGCCAAATTTGAGTCAACATATCCTTTTAAATCAGTATTAGAGCCCCCAAAACATAAACATTTATTGGATGTACCTCTCAAGTATAGCATGATCAATACTAAAGAGTGTACAATATAGCATGATCAGCCACCACATACTAACACCTACAACTTAAATCATCCAATTTTTATATCAACCCATACAATTTTGAGTGTTTACAAATACCACGACAAAAATAGAGGAGATTAAGGAGGTTTTAGATAGTAGGATTGGTGGAGGTTGCACAAAAAATAGATCTAGTAAGAGGAGTATTTTGTGAAATGGAAATGAAGGTTAATTGAAGATTCATCTTGGATTTCTAAGGTTGCGATAAACTATCTTGGTTTCCTTCTAGCCACTACAAATTAAGTGAATCACTTTTCAAATTAACCCAAGAATCTAATGTAGGAGTTTCCCAAGGTGTAAGAGCAATCTTGTATCACCCAAAAATATTTTATTTCACCTTGTTTGTTTGATTTCAAGTTTTCAATAACATTCTAGTCATTAAATAGGCACCAAAAATACTTTTGCATTCTATCATACATGCATATTTCACATTTTATTGGAAGATAATGTTCTCCATTGAGCCTACAATATTACATTATAGAAAATTTTGATCACCACAAGACATTCCAATTATAGACTCACTATTAGGCATGGTAGGATAGTGCAACTAATTTCATTATTTGAAGCTTGCAAAATTTTCCAAAATGTGTGATAATAAAGGAATATGCTTCCATACTTATTGGTCCCAAAAGATCTTAGGGTATGAACTACATCAAGATTCACTGAACCATCATCACTAGATTCGTTCAAAAAGATTCTCTTTACACATTTGGCCAACTAAATGTTACATTGGATATTGAGATTTGCACCTCCCTACGGCTAATAAAAAACATACCTAAGGCCAATACTTACCATATAAGCATCAAACATGATCGTTTGGAAGCAACTAACTAAATAGGAGTAGTAGCATGAGCCTCATATTGTAATATCACTTGAGGATTCTATAAATCACACATAGTTTTCCCCATATCTATCCTTGAAGATATAGGCCTCATGTTGTAAGAACTTGCAGCAATTTGTAATTTAGATTATGAATTAATAAGGATTGTGTTGTTATTTTCATTGTTTCATAAAATTTTGTTACATGTGTTTTTTTATTAGGCTGCATGATTGGATAATACTCCCTTGGAGCCTTTGTCCACAATTATATCAAAATCCAACATGAAACCCTCAAAAATATGATAATAGATGATAAAACTAAAGTTGTAGTAGATATGAAAACTCTAATATGGATCTGGAAACCCTAAAGTAAAAGTAGGTTGTGTAAAATCAATGGGGTTCACCAAAAATGTAAAGATCAAATTTAATACTTTCCCTTTATTAATTGTGTCATTTACACTAATTACTATGGACTACTCTAGATAATTGAGCCATGCGTAGTGAATACTAGAAAATTAGAACACTGAATGTTAAATTAGAAAAGTAAATGTGAAAGATAAGGCACTTAGATCTAGGTATGAAGATACGACATGATATTTGTTGTAGATTTTGAATTTGAAACTCCTAGGGATTGGAAATGACAAATCTTTGTTAGGATACAAACTTCTAGTTTTCATTATGGTACATCAATTCTATGGATTAGAGTTTGACTTTCACCCATATAAATTTCATATAAATATGAAAATGATATGGTAGTCTAAACACTTGGGCCTCCTTACTAGTTTGGTTTGCCTCTATTTCTTTTACTATCTAGATTAGGTATTTGAAAATACTTGTAGAGATTGTTAGTATGCTACTAGGGGACATTTTCTCCAAGGTCAACTCTTGAAAGATTGTGTGAGGAATTGAAGATAGCAAGCTTTAGCCATATAAATACTCAAGGATGAATGTGCAGATCTAGATTAGTTTTAGTGCTCAATAATGTGAATGATTTAATGAGATGAGATGTGAAATGAATGCAATTAAAGGCCTTTAAATACCTGAGCATATAGATAAATTGCATAAAACATGTACTTAGTTAGTCCTAGATGGAAAAGTAATTGTAAACACCTAAAATTGACTGTTCACATTTGATCAATTTACCCCTATTTCATTTGATTCCCCATAATTTTATTAATTAAATAATATTTTATTATTTAATTAACATTTCCTATTTTCCTAAGTCCTAGCCTAAGATAAATAATTTAATTTAATTATTTATCTATATCTATCCTACCTTACCTCTTTTATCTCATTAATTAAATAAATAAATCCTATTTCATTATTTAATCATCTTCACATGTCCTATTCGCCATCACTTTTCATTAGCCTCCCTAATCTAATCCTAACCTACCCCTAAGTGAGGTCAACCCTCCCCATTAAATCAATTGCATGAGCCCTTTGTACATGTGACATGGCCTTGGTACCATGTCACATGGGTGTTGTCCTCTCTAAAGTACCATCTTTTTCTCAACTCACCTCATAGTCCCACTTGGCACCATCCCATGAGGTGAGACGACCAAATCATCCTCCACCCTTGATCTCCATATTTCAATCTCCACTCTTTATCCAATTTCAATCAAATGATATATCCATGATTGAACAATTCTATCAAGAACTCACTCCTTTTATCATTGGAGTGTCATTATGTTGCCAAAATCGTTAGTGAGCACACAACAAATTGACTATTGCGGCACATCTACTCAATGGGAGGCTTGACATAGTTCATTTTTGTCTAATTGTATGTTGGTTTGAGATTTTCACCAATGATTTTTTTTAGTGGTGAATATTCGCCAATTGACTAAGAGTTGAAATTTGGAAATTAAAATTTGGCTAATAGTTTAAGCTATAAGGTGACCTTAATCGCCACATTTTTATAAAATTTTATTTTAATCTTATTTAAATTACCAGAGTGTTTATTTTATTAAATTTTTTAACTCAAAAATTTTCCACAATATTTGTTACATGATTAGATCAAATTTACTTAAATTTTATAAGTTATTGTAGAGATTTAAATTAATTCGCCAATAATATATCATAATTATTAGTTGCTTTAGGTTCATATCATCAATCTTTAGTAGCGACCATTGATTTATAATATAATCTAATGACCCTCATTGTATTTTGTGAGGTAAAATGTACCATGATTTGTAATGCTCATGGGCTCAAAATTATTTTTAGACCGTTGATCTCCATCATTGAGATCAACAGGGACCCCATGAGCATTTATCCCCATAAAAACAAGATCCATTAAATTATATTTTAAATCAATGGTAGCAACTAAATATTATAGATTGATTTCACCTTAGACGGGCCCTACTTTGAAGCATTCGACATGGTAATTAATACATTTTCTTATTTACCAAGATTTTCCAATATTGTTCTACAAAATTTTACTAATGCAAAACTATTGTCAATAAAATTAATATTTTTTTCAAAAAAAAGAGAGATTCTTCAATAGAAATTATATATATATATATTTGCAAGGATTTTATATCTTTTTTTTGGGGGTGGGGAGGGGGGGGGTTTCTTAAAGTTGTCTCTAATTTTTTACCTTTAATCTTGAGTGTTTTGTTTGATTTTTATGTTCTTGGTTTTTATTGTTTAAATCATTCACATTGCCACGATTTTCATGCACACGTGATAATGAATCTTTGATTTATTTATTTTAATATTTTTGAGGTCAAATATGTGACTATGGGGTCAACCCTACACCTGCAAAAGGCATGAAAACAGTAAAATTAAGTAGATAATATAATGCATATGTTTAAAGATATGTACACGTATTCATATGATAAATGCATTAGATGGATATATCAATATGCATATCTATAAAAATAAAGTGGCAATAAGTGTATAGAAATATATAAATAGATAAATAATAGTATGAAGGAAGAACTCCAACTTTATATAAGATTATACCATTTATCAATATATAAATATTAACTTATTTTTTCAAAATAAACACAAAACACAATTAAAAAATAAAATAAAAATATGCAAATTTCATCGTTACAATTATAGTAACTTAAAGCCAAAACTATGTTTCACAGATAGTCCAACTGCTGGCGGGTGACGTCTTTTAAGCTTGTTGGATTTGTCGCGTCCTCGTGGCAATCGACATCTTTTAAACTTTATGTAGCATTTTAATCTGTTGTTGATGGACATGATGCAAACCTAAGGGTACTGCCTTTTGAATGCTTGCAGTGCACTCTGTAACAATTATGGAAGTTTTCAAAAGAACTGCTCAACTGAATACAGGGGCCAAAATTCCATTGATGGGGCTGGGGACTCTTGCTATGGATCAGAATGAGGAGGAGATTAAGGCAGCCGTGACAACAGCTCTCCAGGTGTATTTCACTGTCCACAATTTAAGTTAACAATTATCTTCTATAAAGCCAATTAACAGAATAGATTAGTACACTCTAGCTTCTGTTTTGTAGTATTTTCATTTTGGGGTTGGCTCGGAACCATTATTGAAATTAGTGGGCAGTGTGACTGATGCTTCTGAAGGCTGATTAATTGGATTTGTGATAGATCCTTCACTTTGATTTAAAATATTGGTGTAAACAAAATTTATATATTTATTTAAAAAGGTTTTCTATCATTTAAAGATATTTCACAATTCATGATATTATCAATGTTGTTTATTGATTAGATTGTGTAAGAGTTTCTGAATTAATACTTTGAATTTTTTTTTCTTGTAACTCTTTAGTATTAATAATAGATTATGAAGTGTGATCCAAAATGTTGATTCAAAAACTCTCACAGGACTGTTTGAAATGATTGATGATTTTAAAGGATAATCAAAAATATCATTTTAATTTTCGTAATTGTTTTGATATATCATTTTATGTTGTAGGTGAAGTTTTTTCTATTTCTATTTTCTTTATGTAGATGGGGTTATGGTAGCCTTTCTATTCTAACCTACCTACATGCTCTTTTGCAGCACAATGAACCTATGATGAAGTTTGTGAGCATTAATGCAATTGGGTTGTTTCTTTAAACAATTATATTTGTAGGTTGGTTATCGACACTTCGACACAGCAAGCCTTTACAACTCAGAGCGTCCACTGGGGGAAGCTCTGCATACGGCTTTCCAAAATGGACTTGTTAACCGAGAAGATGTATTTGTCACCACCAAACTATGGAATACCCAACATGACGACCCCGTCACTGCAATCAAGAATAGTTTGAAGTATGACTTCCTCATTACAAATTCCGTCACTTATATTGTCTCCATATTGCAGAACTTCTTGTTCCAAATTATTTCTAACATTCAGGAATTTACAACTGGATTACGTTGATCTCTACCTTATCCACATGCCTGTCAAATTTACAAAAGAGGCTCCAATTTCCCCGCTCATTGACCGCAAGCCTACCAAGCTAGGACCAGAGGTGGATCCATATTCGGGGCCTAAAGAAGAAGACTTTTTGCCCTTAGATATAAAGTCTACTTGGAAGGGTATCGAGCAGTGCATGGAGATGGGGCTTACCAAAGCCATTGGGGTTAGTAACTTTTCCTGTAAGAAGATTGAAGACCTATTGAGCCATGCTAAGATCCCTCCTGCAGTTGATCAGGTAATGAGTTACTTGTCATACGCCTCTTAGTTTGTATATATTTTTTCTCTTTATTTTTTGGGTAATCTGAAACACCCTTAATATAACTTTGCACTTGTGAACCAGTGGATAAACTTAACAAATTATGTAGATCCTTCAAATCTCCATTCCCCATTGAATCTTAGCTATTACATGGTACAGTGCAGAATTATATGCCATTCATATTAAATTTCTTCTTAGAAAGTTGTGTAGATGTTCTTGAAGGTCTATGGAATGAAATTGCAGGTAGAGATGCAAACACAATGGCAGCAAAAGAAGTTGAGAGATTATTGCAGCAAGCATAACATTCATGTGAGTGCATGGTCTCCTTTGGGAGCTCCAAATACTCCATGGGGCTCAAATCTAGTTATGGATGATCCCCTCATCCACGAAATTTCTCAAAAGTATGGAAAGACTAGAGCCCAGGTATTCATTCATATTTGATTAGATATTTTTCTTGAGATTACGAACCTAGACTGGAAACTGAAGTTACTGTCGTGCAATTGCAGGTTATGTTAAGGTGGGGGATAGAACAGGGAGTGAGTGTGCTGACCAAGAGCTATAATAGAGAGAGAATATTTTCAAATTTTCAAATTTTTGATTGGTCTTTGACTCCGGGTGATCATGATAAGATTGGCATGCTCAAGCAGGTTAAGTTATATCGTGGGGATGCTCTTGTTAATAGCACAACCAGCCCCTACAAGACTGTTGTTGAATTATGGGATGGAGAGATTTGATCTTTAGAATTTGAAGGTCACACAGATCATTTTTACGTCGAGAGGCGTATTCAGTTGTAGAAGGAAGAATGTTTCTCTGTAAACATTAACCCTTTTTCTTTATTTTTGACAGCCTCCTGGTTGTCACGGTGACAGTTACATTTGTTGGACGGGAAGGCCTGAGTAACTGAAAGTAATGACAAATTAATGACAAGCGGTTCCACTACCTTGCATGTGAACCGTTACAAAACATCGTGTATGGATTGATATTAATATTTCTCCTAAATAAGGCGATTGATATTCATTACAAATCCAATAATGTGCTATGAGTAACGTCTGCAATTAAAGAAATATCAATATATTGATGCATTTCTATTGCCCATTTCTCAAATCCATAAATTTGTGAGCAGCAGCGTTCCATAAATTTGTGAGCAACAGCGATTTCTAGACCTGTGTAGTAATGTTTAAAGTTTCTAGAGTTGCGTAGGAACGTTGGAGATCAGAGGAGCCTCACAAGCCACTGCTTCTTTGCACAGTTAATCCTTGCACTTGTTCTGTTTGCCTTGATTTGGTCTTATGTGATGCACATGCATACTGTAATGGGAATATGGATATGCATTCACTTTATAAATCTGCACATAATTCATCCATTTGGGGTTGCCAAGGTGTCTTCTTCATTGCATCTGCTATGGATTTTGGCTACATAGATCCCAAGGTGAAGACTGCATCATAGTTTGATTAAGTTGTATATGCTTAATAATATTAGTTGGGTTTTTCCTTCTGTATTTGCATGTAATTTACCTCTCTATGGCTGCGAAGTGGATGTGTTTGAAATTTCTTTAAATTTTTGCTTTGGTGAATTGAAATTTCTATTATGTTTCCAGCGATCTTGATTGCATGTAAAAGAAAACGATCTATTATTATTTGTTTATGTTCTTTTTAGAAAATCCTTACACGACTTGTGTTTTGATGATTATGAGGAACTGCTGGTGGAGTAAACTAACAATAAAGAATCCAACATATCCTAGCAATCATTCCTTTGGTGGGTTTCCAAAGGGTTTTTAGATTTCTTCATGCTTTTCCTCATTGATTGCTTAGAATCTCTTCTAGCCTTCCGTAGATGACCATAGTTAAACAATATATATTCAGATCTCTACCAGCGTATAGAAATGGGCATGAAATTAGTGAATAAAGATTTCGAGACATGTACCACATTCAAGGATTTAAATATATGTATCATAAATATTATGAGAATTTTAATAGATTCTTTATGGACCCAAACCTGTACGAGAGCATAGAAAAAGAGCATGAAGTATTGTTTAAATAAATGTGAGTTTTGCTGCTCCAAAGTAGCATATATAAAAAGGTTTCAAAATGCCATATGAGTGAAATTAACAGTAATGATTTTTCCATTCTCATCTTTTAGCTTTTCTTATACAAGACAAGGATCTTCCTTTTTAGGAGCTTATTCCATACATCGGAAACAATATTATGATTTCAAAACAAGCCATGGTCTGTAAATTGCAGTGGCTCCCATACAAATTCAAAAAATGTAGATGCAGCAAAAATAATGTTCATATGATTTATTATATAGGCAAACTCTGTGCTCTGACTTTTTTGCAAAGGTAATGAAGTTGTAATGTTTTGGATTAGATCCAACGGGTACTCCATCATGGATTAGAAAAAATGGTACATATATGCAGAGCATGTATCTCTGTGTGTCAGAACTTAAAATATAATTAATGTATTTGAATACCTCATATTGTTCCTTTATTTCGTGTATATGAAATGAAGTGTCTACATGTTAATGTTCCCTATACTTGCACACATAGAATTCAAAATTAGAACTATTATAATTATGAGGTATTTCAAAACATAGGTAAAGTAATTTGGAAAACAACAATAACTCCAAATGAAAAAAAAAAAATGATTTTCTACTATCTAATAGATATTTTACATTAGTACAAATGTGATATGTAATTGGCATTTAATCATCTTTATTCACACCAGCTTTCATTAAAAATATTTAGACACCTTTCACTTTACAATATTTAAAACTGTTATTGCCTACCCACTAACCATTAGCTTGGGGTGATATATAATTTCTTAGTTCATGTAGGTCTTGATTTATATGTATATTACATGATCAAATATACATTTAGCATTTTTTATAAAATAGTGATATCAAAGTTAATGTTAATATTTAAATTTAATTTAAACAATTTTTGAATTGTTGTGTATTTTAATTTTATATTATTTATATTTTAATAAAAAATAATTACATTAAATTTTACAATCATTAAAATGATATTTAATAAATATATGTTGCATGTTGATTTGAGTACAATTTTCATATACAATTGTTTATATATTTGGAAAAGCCTCCTATTTGCATGATTATTTGTTTTAAGAAATTTTATTCACACTTACATAGAGGAAAATTAGTTTATAATCTAAATCTTATTTACATTTTTACTCAAAAAACAAAGCTAACTTGAACCTCTCCAAAGGTTTCCTATGGTAACAAGATTTTTGAGTAAAAATACAAATAAACAGTTTTTTTTTTTTTAAGAAAATGGTAAAACTGCACATTCAACAATATTTATTTTGGTTAAATTTAGCATTTTAAGTTTAACACTACACAACCTTAGTAAAATAAAATTGAAACAAAATTTCTCACATAAAATTGCAGTAGGCACACTTCTAAAGATCAAAAGATATCCAAATCCTCAATAATTAAGAAGAAAACTCTCCAAATCATCAACAATTAAGAGAAAAAATACCTGTCAAAAAAAGATTGCTTGGTAAAGAATGTGAAGACCAATCAAATGAGTAGAAGATCAAAACTTTTTTTATTTCCAAAAATCATAGTGTGATTAAACTACAATTCAATAATATATTTCAATTAAATGTATCATATACAATGTGTATTATGAAATTACAAGTTCGACCTTTAAATATTAAGGTCATTTCCTTACCATAATGGTTCTCATTTGTCCACATAGTTTTTCATCCATCTTTATCTAAAATAGAATTTAAAAATTAAGTATAAAAGAAACATTCTAAATTTACTATTGCATATGAAAGTAAGTTTCTAAATTAATATAAGCTAGAGTTTCAAGTTTCTAAGTTTCTAAAGTATTTATAAACAAATGAAAAACAATCATTCTTTCTAAAAATTCTAAATAAATGTATTTAAAATTAGAAAATCAAATAAAAATGAAATATCCTAAATTTACTATTACACATAAAAGTATTCAATATTTTTTAAATTAGACATAAAAATAAGTTTCTAAATTTTAAAAAGTGCAAAAGAAATAATCTAAAATTATTATTTCATATAGAAGTAGTTGTTAAATTAGACATAAAAAGAAGTTTCTAAATTTTAAACTTGGTAGGTGAGATACCTGATTTAAAATATTTATTTATTTCCTTATTTATTTTCTTATAAAGAGATTTTCTATTGATTTAAGTACGAGTGTATATTCTATTTTGAGAATATTACTTAAATAATTAAATTATTTTTTCTTAGATAAAATAAATTACATTTGTGTTAAATTAGAAAATACTAATATTAGAAATGAGTTTATCTTCATGTTATCTTGATTACAAGCCATTAATTAGTGTTAGAGTTATGATTAGAATAAGAGTTCACTTAAGTTGGGATTAAGCTCCCATGAAAAATGATCAACAAAAAACCATCAGCATTAGGATTAGGGTTAGGGTTCAATTAGGGATATAGTTAAATTAGGGTTAGGGTTAAAGTTAGCATTAAGTTTTAATTATGGTTAGGGTTAAGTTTTAAATGCTTAGGGTTTAATTAAGGTTATTCTTAGAGTTAAATTAAGGTTACTATTCACATAGGGTTATGGTTCAATTAGTATTCAATTTGGGTTAGGGATCAATTAGGGTTATGATTCAATAAGATTTTTGCAGGGTTATGGTTAAATTATGGCTAGGGTTGGAGTTAGGGTTAAATTAGGGTAAGGGTTATTGTTAGTTTTAGACTTAGGGTTAACTTAGAGTTATCTAAGGTTATGATATAATTAGGGTTAGGGTTCAAATAACATTAAGATTTAATTAGGGTTAGGGTTAAATTAGTGTTAAGTAAAGATTAAATTAGGGGTAGGCTTAAATTAGGGTTAAGATTAAGTTAGGGTTAAGGTTAGGGTTAGGGTTAGATTAGGGTTCAATTAAGGTTAAAATTTAATTACGGTTAGGGTTCAAGTAGCAATCAATTAGGGTTAGGGTTTAATTAGATCTAGGGTTAGGATTAGAGTTAAATTAGATTTACAATTAGGTTTTGAATTAGAGTTTGGTTAGGATTTAATTACAATTACATTTCCGTTAGGGTTATAATTTAGGGACTCAATTTATCTAGGGTTATAGTTCAAATAAAATTAGGCTCGAATTGGAGTTAGGGTAAAATTTAAGATTAAGTTTTAATTATGGTTAGGGTTTAATTAAGGTTATGCTTAGAGTTCAATTAAGGTTATTATTCACTTAGAGTTATGGTTCACTTAAGATTTGGTTTAGGATTAGGGTTTTACAAGGTGATAGTTAAAATTATAGTTCAGTTAGTATTCAATTTGGGTTTGGGTTAGGGATAAATTACAGTTATGATTCAATAAGATTTTTGTAGGGTTATGGTTAAATTATGGTTAGGGTTGGAGTTAGGGTTAAATTAGGGTAAGGGTTATTGTTAGATTCAGACTTATAGTTAAATTAGAGTTATCTAGGGTTAAGATATAATTAGGTTTAGGGTTCAAATAACATTAAGATTTAATTAGGGTTAGGGTTAAATTAGGGTTAAGTAAGGGTTAAATTAGGGGTAAGCTTAAATTAGGGTTCTAGGGTTAGGGTTAAATTGGGGTTTAATTAAAGTTAAAATTTAATTAGGGTTAGGGTTCAAGTAGCAATCAATTAGGTTTGGGGTTTAATTAGATCTAAGATTAGGATTAGAGTTCAATAAGTGTTAGGGCTAGGGTTAGAATTAAGCTTCAATCAAGCTTATAGGTAGAGTTAGGGTTACCATTAGAATTAGGGTTAGTGTTATAAATATGATTATGATTAGAGTTATGACTCAATTATGGCTCAAATAGGGTTAAGGTTCTAAAATAAAACTTGGGGTCATGGTTAGGGTTAATATTCATTCAGGGTCTCATTAGGGTTCAATCAGGGTGATAGTTAAAATTATAGTTACAATTTAATTAGGGTTATAGTTTAATTATGGTAAGGGTTAAATTTAGGGTTAAGGTTCACTTAAGATTTGGTTTAGGATTAGGGTTAGGGTTTTACAATAAAACATGGGATTAGTGTTAGGGTTAATGTCCACTTAAGATTAGGTTTAGGATTAGGGTTAGGATTTTACAATAAAACTTGAGATTACTATTAAGTTTACAATACAAATAGGATTATGGTTAGGGTTTTATTAGGGTTAGGGTTATAATTTAATTAGGTTAGGGTTACAATTTATTATATTATATTTTATCTTATTAATATATATTATATTATCATATTATTTAATTCTATATTAATTATTATTATTAAAATTTTAAATAAATATATACATAATTTTACTGTTAGGGTTTAATTAGTATTAAGAGTAATAAAGGTTAGGGTTATAGTTAAGATTCTATTACGATTAGGCTAAGAGTTAAATTAGGTTAGGTAAGGGTTCACTTATGATTAAGGTTTAATTAGAGTTAAGGTTAGCATTAAATTAGGGTTAGGATTCCAATTAAATTCTAACTGTAATTCTAATTCAATTAGATTAAAATTAATATTTTATAATATTTATTAAAAATTATATCAAAATATAATTTAATATTACATTATAATAATTAACATTATTATAATTTTATAATATTATATTATTATATTAATCTCTTACATGTTGTGTCCTGACTGCTACTAGCATACATATATAAAATATGTCAAAGTTTTCCTTCTACACCTATTTTCATCATTTTTTCTTAGTGTAATAGACGCCTCAATAATGATAACTCTTGACGTATTTTATATATATTAATATTTAATATATATATGCTAGTCTACTTGCAAGAACAGTCCTTGCTTTAAGATCTAGTGTGATATAAAGTGAGGATGTAATATGTTATTATGGATCAAGGAAATGTTGTTTTATATGTGTAATATGCTTTCTGGATTGTAGTTTCATCTCAGCACTATTTAAACTCGTAGAATTGTTATAGCTCAAAAAATTTAGAAATTCATGCCTAAATAGGGTAATAGGTTGTGATGTTATTATGTAGTAGACATTTTGTAAATAACTTAGAGGTGTTTTGGTTAAAAATGTTACAATCATATGTTTATAACAGCTGCCTCCAGCTCCTGAAACTATCATGTAATTTAATAAACCCAGCAAAGAGATTTCTTTCTTGCCAGAAGCTTTGTCAATCTCCTGAAATAAATGAAAGTATGTTAAAACAGAAATGCAACTTGAAATTCCAAGTGCTTTTATTCTAATTAAAAAAAATCCAGCCAAAAAGCGAGCCTTCTAAGCTTTTGTGTTTAGACATGCTCTATGAAATACAACTCTCTTGATCTAAATAGATGCAGTAATATAAAAGTAGCAGGGACAGATATTATTTTTGGTTTTAGGGTCACCACACACTGTCTTGTTGGAGATATTATTTTTGCTTTTTTCATCTCGCGAAGTCCGTCAGTTTTTGGATAAAATTAATGATAGATCCCTTTACATTGGTGGGAATTAAATTAGAGTTGAAGATTTTATTTTAATAATAAAATTGAGGTCTAGTAAATAAACAATTTGGATACGTTAGGGTGTTTGTATTTTGCTGGTGGTCATATTATACTGCTTTTTCTTGACATTTCTTAAGTGGCCATGCCTTCGGTATTTATTACCTTTTAAAATGACTTCATCCTTTTATAATTATGCAGTTGTTATCAAAGTTAAAATTTTGATGATAATTAACAATGGCATTTTTATTCAAGAAAGTTTGTTTCAAGGTATGTCCCTTGAAACATTTTCGGATATTTCTCTTTCTATTTTTGAATTTGATAATACATGTCGATGGTTAGAAGATTTTATCTTGATAGGATATTTTGTGGGAAGGGCCCCTTAAAAGTATGCTAAAAAATTAGGAAAATGGGGCTAGAATCTCTCACATGGGATTCACCTTAAAACCATGTTTAACCTTACTAAATGATTTTTTATTTTTTATTTTTTATTTTGCTAAAGCCATTCATGCTTAGGCTATTTTTAGTTGTTACCCTTAGCTTGTTCATTCTTCTTTGTTGAAACCTTGGACTCAAGACTTTGTTGTCTTTGACAAAAAGACTCTTTGAATCACTATCTAGGTTGAATTCCATGAGTTTCCCTTGACACATCAATTTTTTTCCAGCAAAATACCTTCCTCTTTAGGCTCTATGGTCTGTGTTGTACCTAAATGGTTATATTTGGTTCATATTCAATGATGGGTTTGTGCTGAAGTGAAACTCTCCAAATATTTGAAGGAGACTATGCATGTCTAGATTGAACAAATGAAATATGCTAAATGTGTTCTTTAGTTGAATTCATTGAATATTCATTGTCATTGTCAATATTTTGAACATAAGATTTGGGACTTCCCTTTGGCTTCTCCCTATCCTAAACCCTTCACACAACCCACCTTTGGGTTGCTACCTCCTATAAAAAAAGAGTAAGGTTGGCTTACAATGGCTAGTCACAAAGCCATGTTAAACTTTGGTAATAATGGTCTTCTCCCCAAGCCATCTTTAAGCTTTGGGCTCAAGCTTTGAAAATGTTTTAGAATCTCAAAATTCAATAAAATTTGATCCCCTCTTTCAAGTGTTATTCCTTGCATAAGCACCCCATCTTTTGCCTTGGTCAAAATGGGTCCCCCTTTTATGTTTTTATCCTTGGTTGATTTTCAAACAAAGTTTGGAGTTTTTCTTTTCCAACACTTTGTTTTTCTTTGGTTTAGTTTGTCGGAACTGGAATCGGAATTGAATCGGGTTTTGAAACTTTCTTTAAAACTCATTCCGATCTCCATTCTGATGGTCTTTCTTTTAAACCTTTTTGTTTTGTCTTTGTTGGAGTCAAAGCCGGGTCGGACGTTAAGTCAGTACTTATTCAAAATTTCAAAATCAACTCTCATCCCGCTTTCGCCTTCGCTTTTTGAACTTTTGTTTTAGACTAATTTTTTATGTTATGTTTTCTTGTGTCGGTCTTTTTGTTTTATTTTGTCATTTTTGGTTTTGGTTTTATTTTCTTTGGCGGAACCGGATTGGGAATGGGAACCAAGTTGAGAAATTACTCAAATTTCCAGATCTGTTTTCAATTCCGATTCCGCTCCCACCGGATTTTTGGTCGTTGACTTTTTACTGAAGTCACACAACAGTAATGGGCCAGTTCTTCTGTAGTTTCGACTTCGCGCTATTGCATTTAATGCATTAATGACAGGTCCTAGGTATGCGTGAAACTCTGAGTTTTACCTTAATTAGGGATTAACGCATGGTTATTATCACTATTCTTAAGAGACTGAAGAGTGAACCAGAGTTGCAGTGAAGCTTTTGTGCGAATAGATCGATTGAGGGAGAGACAATTGCTTGCGGATTTTCTTCAGGAGGTTTGCCTATTTACTTGCATTCGAGGTAGGGTTTCCTATTTTCATTCTTCTCTTGTTTACTTTCGTGTTTTTCTTGTTGTTGTTCATGTTAGATTGTTTTTCTTTGGGCAAGTTTGATTCGTGATTCTCAGTAGGTTTGCATGTTTAGTTTTTCTTTCTTTGTCTGTTTGTTTGTTCTTATCTTCGTTTTTGCTTGTGTAAATCTGGTTTCTTTATTTTAGGGCACGGTCGTTTTCACGTTTTAGCCGTGACTGAGTTGTGCTGCTTTAGATTTTAAGTGCGTAGATTAAATTAGGGTTCCACAGTGAGTTAGGGTTTGTTAAAATCTTGTTTTTACTTAGGGAATATTGTTGCGAATTCAATTTGGTTAGTTTAGAAAGGGTTAAATTTGTGCCCTAGTTTTTATATCGGTTTTTTTAGTTTAGGGTTTCTTGGTGCATTTTTGTATTCGCGTTTTAATTTAAATATGATGCCCTAAAAGTATAGTCACCTCACGATCGTATGGGGGTGGTTTTATCATGTTATATTTAAGCCCCTTTTCATTTTAATATGACCTAGCCTTTAAAATCATGAAGTCATTTACCAAACTGTTAAAAATACTTATGATGTCATGATGACTTAGGCAGAGCCGGGATCGGAATCAATCTAGACCTTGAAACATGTTTTCCAATAGGTGTCGATTTCCATTTCCATTCCCTCTCTGACTCTGCTTATAATGAGAAGTTTTTTTTCAAAATAGCGATAACCTAAGCGGAAGCAGAATCGGAACCGAAACGGAATATGCAAATATAAAATCTTAAAGAAACCAAATCCGTTTCCATTCCGGTCCTGGTTCTGATCACCATTCCAGTTTTGACTCCAAGCCCGCTTCGGGTTAGTGTAATCTCAATGCTTTTTTTGGCTCCGAGCCTGACAGTGTGTTAAAAGGGGATTGTTTAGTATGTTTTCCACCTGGTTCTGCCTCTAATGTATGTATGAAAGGTATGATTTTAAGGCATGTTTTGTAATGTTTATTCAAGGATTTAACTAGAGGTTTTGTTGCAGGGAAGTGAAAATGTTAGGAACATCAGGAGAGGCTTCCCAAAGGAATCGGCCTACAGAAACATCAAAGGCAGCAGTCAAGCCCAAGAAGATAAAGCCGGAGCAGTTACCTTATACTTTGAGGTATAACCATAGGGATCTTGTGGTCACTACAAGCAAGGTGGAATCTGATTGGTCTGATATCACTGACACCAATATGGGCCCATTCAATTTGGAGGAGTTGTGCTCAAAAACCTTTATTGAGGATGGATCATGGAGAACACAAAGAATTGTTGAGTCTGGTTTGGCTCATATCACCTTATTTCCTTTATCCATCCAGTGCCCAGAGTTGATTATGACAACAACCAGTGCTTACAATCTAGCCACTAGGCAGTGTATGGATTCCCAGGACAATGTGATTATTGATCTCACTCCTCAAATGTTTCAAACTATGTTTAGTGTCCCGAATCCAAAGAACTTGGTACATTTGAAAGAGGCAGATGCTTTAGGGATGTTTTGCAAATGCAAGGAATCCAACAAGGCTCATTTGAACAATAAGTGGTTGAAAATACAGAAGAAATCCTTGACCAAGCTCTCAGATCAACCAAAGAGGGCATACTTTTAGAAGGAGGTGTCAGAGTTGATAATGATGTTGTCTAGGGCTTTTGGGAAGAGGGATGCATTTCATTTTAAAGAATGGATGTTTCCCTTTATCCAGACAATCTTTGATGGAACACAACAGTTTGATTGGTCCATGATTGTCTCAGATGCCATTCATGAACAATTAACAAGGATAAGGGAAACCAAATGTTTCTTTATGAATTCTTATATTGTTTATGCAGTTGCTAGAGGAGGTATATTTCCAGGTTTAAGGAGAGTGGGAATATTGGGAGAGTCAAATGGACAAAAGAAGTTGTGGGACCATTAAGATCAGTTATCTCTGCAGGTATCTGAAACACAACTTAGAAGGGTCAATGATGCATTTCTATATGTGATTATTAACCAATTGAATGGAGATGCAGGGTACAGACTGAGCCAAGAAGCTATGGAATTTATCACTGAATGGGGATGTTGGTACATTCAATACCCCAAGTTCACATACTTTAGGCTAGCTGGATTTGAAGGTCATCCACATTTGCTGCCAAGATGTTGTAATAATAGGATAGTGTTGATGGAATTTGTATATCAAGCTCTAGGGGTTAATGCCCGATTTTCATTAAAGCACAAAATAGGATGTCATAAGTTCCCCATGTAGTTGGGTGAATATAGCTGTCAATATTTGGTGGGAGAAAAGGTAGTGTGCAGTGAGTTGATCCATCTAAAACTAGGTTTGTATACAGCTCGGAAGTACTTTGACCCGAAGAATAAATTGAATGCCTTGCTGCCTTCTATTTTTGATAAACATTTCAATTTGTTGGAGGATTTTGGAGTGACCGACAGGATGAGTACGACCTCAAGAAGAAGAATTATGAGAGGTTACCCATCTCACTCATGGTAGAGCTTTAGATCAAATATGATATCCTTGATGCATTAGTGGATGATGGAATGGTATTAGATCCATCATATGAGGCATTAAACATTGGCACTAAGAGCTTGGATCTGGTGGACTGGGATAGTGAGGAATCAATTGACATAAAGCAAATAGGGAGGATAGTTTTGGATAGGAGCATTCAATGGGTGGTTCTAAGAACCAAAACTCCTCAAGGACCAGCTCCTAAAAAGGGGAAAGGATATAAAAGGATCAAAAGAAAGACACCTCCCAAGGAGCCTTTGGAGTTCCTCTCTCTAGACATAGAAGAGATTGAGCTTGAAGCAGTGGCTCAAGATGAACCAGAGACACGAGAGGGAGATGACCAAATAGGACTAGTTTCTTCAACACCTGCATTAGGTGAATCCTCTACTCAAGTCCCACTTACAAAGCAGCAAAGTGAAGAAGTGAAAAAGGGGACTCTTCATAATATTGTTGAATCCATGAAGGGAAAAGGAGTAGAGGTAGAGATCCATGATGTTGGGACGGATTCTGATGAAACTTTGTCAGAGAAGGGTGTACAAGAGTATATGCCTCTAGAAGAGGATACTGAACAGGTAATGACAGAGGTGGATCAGTTGGCACTATTTGAGGAGGCAAAGAAGGCCTCAGATGATCAAGCTCACACTACAACAATAGAGAAGCAAAAGGTAATTGATGCCAAGATACAAGTTGATGCCTTACTCCAGCAACAATGGGTAGAGGCCAAATGAAGAGCTGAAGAGATGGAAAAAAAACAAGAACAAAAGGAGATGGAGTTCAGAATCAAAGAGGAAAATGATAAATTAGAGTCGATACAGAAAATTCATGACCTTGAGGAAGAAAAGGCAAGACATCGAGGAGAAAGAGAAGTTTTGGTGGCTAAGCTAAAGCTTGCTAAAGAAGCTCACAAAAAGAAAGAGGAAGCAGAATGATTGCAAAAGGAGAAAGAGGCCGAAGAACTAATCAAGAAGCAACAAAAAGAAAAGGAAGATGCAGAAAAGCTTAAGGCTTTGGAGGAAGAAAGAAACCAGGAATTAGAGAAAAGAAGATTAGAAGAAGAAAGGTTGAAGAAAGAGGAAGAAGATAAGAGAATACAAGAACAAAAGGATAGGGAGGAAGCTGAAAAGCTTGCTAAAACAAATGAGGAACAAGAGCAGCAAGAGAAACAGGGGGTTGATTCTCAACCTCAGGTAAATGTGCAACCACCCTCTACTACTGCCTCCTCTTCTTCAACTATGATGATTGTTACACCAGGTGCTCCTACTTGGTTGAAATTAGATCTTCAAAAGAGATCATCGATACCTTCACAACCTCTCAATTGGGAGGATATGATGAAGGAAATTGAGAAAGAAAGGCCTAAAAAGAAGGCCAAGATCCTACATTCCACTAGGCTAACCGATAAAGGAGAAATTGTGGTTGAATGTGCTATACCCATGATAGACTAGGATGTAGGAGACATGCAATTAATAGATTACCAGTTGAGTACTGTCAACTTGGGAAGACCTACCAGGGATCAATAAATGAATTTAATTGATGTGGTAGCATTTTCAACCAAGTCAAGAATGCTAAAGGATAAGCAAAGGAAAGATGAGCTTAAGGCTCAGTTAGATCAGTTGCATGTTTTCTTGAAAAGTATTTATGCTCCAAGATCACAACAGGTTGTTGCAATTGAGACCCCAATTTTTTCGAGTAAGAAGGAAGTAGATGATTTGGTATAGGTGAAGGGCAAGGCGGAAATGTTGGATTGATGGGTTGATAAGTTGAATCAAGAAATGAGTGAAGTGTTGGAAGACAATTTTGGGGTTTACAAGATGACTGAGGAACTGATAGAAGAACTGAATCAATATGTTAAAAAATTGGAAGGATAGGAGGAGAAGTACAAAGGATACGGTCAGAAATTGAAAGGAGTTAATAAATTTCCTAAAACTACTCTTCTAGAACAGTTGATACTTGAAGAAGATAGTAAATATTTCTTCGAAAAGACCCCTTGCATACTCCGGTTTAGATTGTATTTTCTATATAAACATAGAAATGAAGTTCAGGATTCTGTTAAGGATTTGAATGAACAGTTTGAGGAGTTGGAGGCCATCATTGCTATCATTGTGAATGTGGATGTGCCAGTAAAGGAAGGTTTACCTTTAAGCCAAATAAAGGAGAAGTGGGATGAAATATTTAAAGAGTTCATTGAGAAAGGAGACAATGGTGAAGATCTACTGATAGATCGATTAATGGACATCAAAGAGGAGATAAGGGCAGCTAAGAGGGAGTTAACGAAGCTGAAAGA
Source organism: Sequoiadendron giganteum (assembly GCA_007115665.2). Lineage (NCBI taxonomy): Eukaryota > Viridiplantae > Streptophyta > Pinopsida > Cupressales > Cupressaceae > Sequoiadendron > Sequoiadendron giganteum. Next base: position 43,951,421 of record CM021102.1, on the reverse strand, counting down.
TATGAGAGGGTTTGATGTAGCAGAGTTGGAAAGGATTAAATTTGAGGACAACTGGGTTGATGGGCCAGAATTAGACATATTACAACAAGTCTTCTCCAGTTTTGATGAATACATTGCAGAACAAACGTTGCATGCATAAATCTCATGCACATGGTTTTCTTCTCTTCTTTGCATGTTGCATGCAGAACTGGCAGTTTTTGAAGCGCATGGCTTTCTTCTCTCCTATCTTCTTTTTCTTCCAGTTTAATTGAGTTTCCAAGATAACTATAATCCCTAAAAGGGTGGGTCGACTTAAAATAGAAGAGGACTTCAGATTTTGTATATCTATAAATACCCTTGGGGTATCATATTGTGAGGGTCAGCTAATAGAGAATAGAATTGGTCACCTGATATTAGGAGATATCATTTTTTCATAGTTGTTACAGAGATACATTGTTACTTCATTTTTACAGTTGAATATAATTACAGGTTTTACGCAATATGGTGTTAGAATTAAGTTTTACTTGATAAGGCTGATGAGTTATAATCTATCTGAATGCTAGTGATTGTGCTGAAGCATGAGAGTTTCTTATGTGATGAAAGTCATTAGAAGAAACCAGATTTAAGGATTATCTCATTAGATTATCGTTGAATTGAATTTATTGAATCTGTTGATCTATGATCTTGGCGATGAATGAATGTGTGTTCTTTTGGAATCTTTGAGGTATTTGTGATGTGTGACTGTGATGTTAATTAAGCACCTTAGATGTATGCAATAGTATGGATTATTCTGTAAATTGTGTCATGCTTTGGTTTACTTTATTTTTTGGAAAACATTCATTTTTGAGGATATATGTCCGGATGCTAGATAAGTTCGATTCATGTTTACTGGTTTACCCTTTGATCTATCTTTTTATTTTATTTAAAGCCCCATTTCTTTATTAAACTCGATGAACAAGTCATTGCTTGTATTCCTTGTTGCTAGCATAGGCCACTTGAATATTACAGTTGCATGGACCAATTGAGTGACACCAAACAGTTGAGAACCAACTACCAGGACCTTGGGAGTTAGGCTACTATATGTTGTCTTTCTTTTTCAGGAGAAATAGAGTAGAAATATTTTGTTTTAACGTTGTTTGTGTCATTTTCAATAAAATTTGATCCCCTCTCTCAAGGAGGTATCTAGTGAGTAAAAAATTATACAAGCTCTACTACCAATGTCACTGAGTTCTAATTCCTTGTTGTGGTGCACCAAGACTTAATTGAGTTCTAATGTACCTTAAAAGCACATGGCAATCTTCAGGATTGATAATGGATCACATAGCTTCTATTAATATATTGTTAAGAGGTAAAATGTGAAGAGAATACAAGAAGTGAAATGTGAAAAGAATACAACTACAAGAGGGGTGAGATGTCTACAATCAACTTTAAATTGACCAAAAGAGACAAAAACCAAAAAAATACACGGTATAATGTAGTCATAGGAGGCAAGATACTTGCCTTTTTATTGATTGCAAGGCTTAATCATACATTTTCCACTTCAAAGAATAACAAATCTATTACAAAGTTTTTTTATTCTACAATGCTTGTTGCAAGTTAGAACTCTCCCCTAAAACTAAGGACTATTGGGTCCTTGATAGCCATAGAGGAAGGCACCAAAAATACAATAAATTACATGATCCATTGTGGGTATACTACAAAGATTGCCCATGACTTAAAAATCATCTCATCAATGCTTTGTAGAAGAAGTGCCCTTTGAAATATGATATACTCATCTAGAAACATGGAAATAATAATTCTCATGAGAAAAAGGAGAAGGAAAATAACTAAAAGGGAAAGGTGATGATGAACCAAGACTTAATTGAGTTCTAACTTGTTTTAGAAGCACAAAAAATTCTTTAGGATCGACAATTGGTCACACATCTTTTATTAAAATATTGTTAAGAGGTCAAATGTGAAGAGAATACAACAGGTAAAATGTGAAAAAAATACATTGCAAAAGGGGTGATATGTCTACAATCAACTTGGAACAAGCCAAAAGAGATTGAAACCTACAAAATACAACTCAAATCCAAAAAATGCATAGTATAATAGCCATAAAAGGAGACAAAATATTATTTTATTGTTTACAAGGCTTAAGTACATATATTTTTCACTTCAAATAAAAATAAATCTATTATAGAGATATTTTTTATTCAGCTCTATTTGTTGGAACTTAAAACTCTACCCTGAAAAATGAGGATTGTTGGGTCCTTAATACCCACATAGGAATACACCAAAACTATAATAAATTTCATGATTTTTCATGGGTATGCTACAAAGATTTCCCATGATTTAGTCTTCATCTCATAAATACTCTATAGAAGATTGTCCCTTCAAAATATGTTTTGATCATTTGTAAACATGGAATAACATTCTCTTTTCCCCTATCATACCTTTAAGCATTGATGATTCATGGGATTGTATGAAATTTTTTTGGATGCCTTGTTGGAAATCCCCAAATATTGCATACTTGAGGATTCCGTGTGTATTAATTTTTTTTTTGAATATTTTAATCTAGGTCTAAGAATTGTATTAAAAAAAGCTAAAACCTCTTAGAATTGACCAGATGTATGAATGAATTTCCATAATGGAGAAGAGCAGACAATATTATAAAGAGAAAATCACGTCCTCTATCAGTGTGATCATGGACACATTAATTTATTTGAGAAAAATAATGACATGTCATATGTGGATGAAGAAATCAATGCAAAATTTGAAGATGCACCTTATAGTGATGAAGATAATGCTAGTGATCAACTTATGGATGAAATGGTCTACAAATGAATATTGTACTCATGACAATCAAGGTACAAGGAATGATGAAATAAAAGGAAATATATGAGGTTGTACCTTGTGGCATCCCTACTAATAAGGAAGTAATATTGTGCTCATTTATCCAATGCAATGGGTTAGCTTGTAATATTGATGAGGAAAGTACCACAAATAAATTTGTAGATCACTATTAATATTAGTGAAGGTGAATGTTTAGAAATTTAGTCTAAGGATTTTGAGCATGGTTTGAGTGATAATGAGATTTTTAGTCCTACTAATCATGATGATAATAAAATTGATTATATGTTTGATGATTATTATCATTCACCTGAAGTGGAAATGGAATTTTATGCCTCACATGAAGAATATGTTGATGTAAATACCAATGAAGAAATATATTCATTTAAAAGTGAACAAGATATGTGCTTGGATGAATATGTGGCTGATGGGTCAACATCGTCACTTGTTTATGACATGAAATAATTTGGAATTTTCTTTGACCATGTTAATCAAATTGTGTTGATGTTGCAAGTAATTCATACCTCTATTTTAAGAAATCACATGATAGAATTGATGGTGAGTTTCTTTATCCTATTGATCATGATGATAGTGAATATGAGCACTTCATTATTGATATTGATTATCCTCATGATATGGAAATGAAATTATTTATCTTAAATGAGGAATGCACTAATGTAAAGTCTAATGGAGACACATTTTCACTCACCAATGAGCATTATTAAATGTATGTGCCTTCTCTTGAAGCATTTCATATTGAAGTGCATGATGATTCATAATATCCAGGTCAAATCTTGTCATTAAGCCTAAACTAGAAAAGTTTGTTAACACATGGGATATTAATGAAGCTAATATTTTTAATGAAAATCATGTTCTGAATGTTGAAAAATATATTGTTGATGCAAATATTTTTTATTTGCAAAATAACTTAAACACATTGAGATATAACAAAATTATAGTATTTAGATCTAAGTGAATGTCAATGTAATACAAATCAAGTAGAGTAAATGTTTATGTATGAAAAAAAATTGTTTAATAGATGGGATGATTGCTTGCAAGTTGCAAAATGAATTTCAGATGATACTTCAATAAGTATATCCCACTTTTCTGATTTTTATCAATATGATTTCTCGGAATTAGATTTGAGTTGTGACTTCAATAAGATAGTGCATGTTAAGGTATTTCCTAAGTATAATTTCTATGTATGGTTAAATTTGATATGACAATTATAGTCAATATTCCTAATAATGTCCACTATCCAGTAAAGTATGAATATTTTCACTTCTCAATTCAACTTATTAAGAAAGTGATGTTATACGACATTAATTTTGTTGATGATAAATATCATAGTGATTGTGGGTATGATATAATAGATAGATGTGAAATACATGTTTTACATGGAAAGGTATTTGAGTTAATGCATCATTACAAATTTATAATATGCATTGATAACTTTAACATTGACAAGTTTAGTGATATGATAAAAAAATGTCAATTTGGTAGTATTTGTGAGTAGGAAAGTGATGGTAGTGTTTTCATATTAGACCTGAAACAATCATTAGAAAGTAAATTTTTTTATAGAGGAAATAATTATTTCTTCATTTTTGGGGGCCCCGGGCCACCAAGTAATGTTTGAAATAAGTGAAATAAAGTATTGCAAGTGGAGAAACTATAGATAACTGGGTTAAAGGCACTTGGTTTGCATCCCAAATATTTTTAATCCTCACCATGCTTCACTGAAGAATGCATCCTCAAACAAGAGCCATTGTTAGGCCTTACAAGTTTTCATGCCCCCATTTTATTTCCTATCAATTATAATTGATCAAAGAGATTTTGAATGGGATTTTTATGTGTAGGATGTACCCTTAGTCATGGAATTCAATCTTTGTTTAAATCTAAGTACCAAAATTATCTAAGTATGAGGGTTTCCTAAGAATTCCACCTTGTAGAATGCCTTAATGGGTACTTGTTTAAATTTGGTGAAATGGCCAAAATTTGAAGAAGTTATTCCCTTGTGGGTTTTCTTCTTCCATCTAAATGGAAGAAGAAATAACACAAAGGTGTAGATGCACATGAAATTCTCACAAAGTGTAGATCAAGCTGAATTTTCCACAAAGTGTAAATGGAAGGTGAAATTCCATAAAGGTATAGATAGGTGATGAATTCTGACAAGGTCTTAATAGAAGTGTGATCATCTTCCTTAAAAGGAGGAGGATCAACATTAAGGACATTACAAATATTTCTCACATTATTTCATGATACAGAAGAATAATCATCTTTGATAGCAGGTTTGGATGATGTTATCAGAAGTTTTAAGTGGATCAAGTCGACTTTATATTCACCAATGAAGGATTATGTAAATTTTAAAGAACCCCAATCATCACCAAGACATGCATTCTCTTGAGAAGATGTAGACATAGTAGACTTAAGATTTCTTGCTTCAGAAGGATCTTCTTCAGGAACATCTATCTCAAGATTATCCTGTGTAGTAGGTATTGTTGGAACAAACATCAACACATTGAAAGAAATTCAAGGGATAAGAGTAGGCACAACTGAAGCCTGACCAACAACTGCCATCTCACACAAGTGTATGGCATCAGGGTTAGCCTTGACTATGACTACTTTATTGTTACAAATGAACTTAATAGATTTATGTAAGGTAGACGAGACTACACCCATAGCATGAATCCACAGTCTACCAAGAAGAAGGTTATATGGTAATTTTCTGACATGACATATACACTTGGGTAGGTGTGGTAACAGGTCCCAACCTCAAAGACTATCGTGCCTAAAGGTTGTTGAACAATATTATTGAACCCATGAACAACAACAAAAGAAGCGTTAAGAGAAGATGAATCAATATTAATTTTAGGCAATAGGTTAATGCTACACACATTGAGCACCAAACCAACATCAATGAGAGTACATCTAATGCCAGTTTTATTAATGTTAACTATGATCATTAGAGGGTCCACTTGCTTTTGTACTTTCAGAGGTGGGAGTTCTTGTGGATAAAACGTAATCTTCGGTGAATCCACTCAAATATGAGCTATCAACGCATTAAAATTTGTCGGTCTAGCAGAAGAAGGCAAGAGAATCTTTTGCAAGGCTTCCTGAAGCATATGGGTGATCCCACAATACTGGTTTACAATTTTTGGCCAAACTCGACACTGAAATATTTTTTTCTAACCGAATCTTCACTTTTGGGAACCTATAGCGGCTAAACCATGAGGAATTTGAAGATTATGCAAACTAGTGATTTGTCACATTTTTTCTGTAGATTCTAAATACAGTTTTTTCAAAAAAATTGGAATCAGATTGCACTTCTTTTTCCATCTTCTTCAAAAACTAGTTTTTTTTAGAAAACAACATTTTAAAGGAGTGGCACTCACTGTATACAACATAAATTTTTTTCCATGAAGGATAAAATTCTAATTCTTTTGAATTTAGATTTGTCACTATGATCTAGTGCTTCTGATTGGTCACATAGTGTTTTATTGAATATTTTTTCCTTAATCAAGTTTTGAAGTCAAACCAATTACAATTTAGACATAGGCGTATTGTATACAACGTAACTTTTTTTTGTATATATCTCAAAATTAAAAAAAAAATTGTTGGATCAAGGACTTCAATATCTGGTGCACTCATATTTTTCAATTTTTTTTTGATAATTTGCTATTTTTCCACATGTATAGAACATAGAGGTTGTTTTTTGGTGAAAAACCTATGTTTAATAAAACTAAAAAAAAATACATAATAAAACCAAAACATATTAAAATGATATTCATTAGATAGCTCATTTCGAGGATTACCATCATCCAGTTGGGTCTGTGAAGTCTCCTCCATTTTCATCCTCAACCTGAGCTTCGAAGGGAAAAATCTTGGAGTTTTTTTGCACCAGAGGGTGAGAAGGTGGGAGAAGGGGGGTTCATTCGAACTAGGGTTCATTCAAACACCCTTTCAAAAAAAAAATTCTTTGTGTTTTTTGGTGGGCATGGTGGGACCTTGCATTTAATTGGTTCACTCGAACCAAGGTTCATTCAAACCCTCTTTTGGTTTGATCGAGTCAAAGGGTTCATTTGAACCCCAAAAACCAATTTTTTTTGCATGAGGTTGTTTTTTGCAACTTTTCCTTCCTCACATGAATTGTAAACCACTTTTGTGGGTTTACCCATATCTTGATAAACTGGAGTAGACTAAAGCAAGTCCCATAGTGAGATCTTAGCCGAAGTAACACAAATTTGGTGGACAAGATCATAATCACCAGGTGTTTTGGTTGTAGGTTTAGGTGCTTGAGGAAGGCTTGGTTGAGAAGGTGCTAAAGAAGTAGGTTGATTAACATTTTGTTTAATATTTATAGTATTATAAGTATGGGTACCACTCTATAAGAGGGATCCATAGAAATATTAGGAGAATCATTATCATATGGAACACCATTAATAGAATAAATCCTTTAAGAGAAGAACTAGTTGGAGTCAAATAAATGACCAGTCTCTTAGGCCTTTGAGGAGAAACAAAGACAAATAATATTTATGGATTCCTTATAACTTAAAGAAGAATTTGTTTGAAGAAATATTCTCAACATTTATCCTTGAAAGATCCAATGTGAGGAATTTCATCATTCACTAATGCATCATCTCTAGAAGATAGTGCATTGTAATGAAGAGAAGGTAGAGTAACATTAAGAAAAGTATCAATGATTTCATCCTCTTGCACCAAAATATCCTTACAAGTAATTTCAGGAGAGGGATCAACAAAGAATAATAAGAAAGGAGAAAAGAGCTCACTTTCACATGCTTGTAAGAAAACTTGTTGAAGCTTCTTAACAAAATTGGAAAGGAATAGAAGGAAGAAAGATATAAAGTACATTTTGAAGTAGAGATATAGAAAATTTGGTAGAAGGCAAACATATCACCTTGATAGTATGAAATGGGATTCGAGGCATCGCCCTAAAAAAAATCTTGGCGAAGGTGTTTTCATGTTGGGTTCACCAAAATGTAGAGAAGGGGGATTCGCTACTCATGAGTCTTTATTCTCAAGAGAATCCCAAGGGGAAAACTACCCTAAGCTACCTCAAGGAACAAAGCGAGAGTTCTAGAATCAGAAAGAGCAGGTCACAAAGATTTTATAGACAAACTAGCAAGTTTTCAGCCAAAAGACATTAGCACGACAAATGGATGGTAGTGCGACGTGATGGAGTCCCAAATACGCACTGGCATCTCGTACGGACTAAAGATCAAGTTTATCACAGGAAACAACAAAATGACTACTAACAATCTAATTAATGAGAACTTCTAGAGTACAGGAAAATAACAAAAAGTGATAGAATTGAAATAAGGTAAAGTAAATGATAAAGTGAGAGAAAAAGAGATAGAAAATTGTCACAACAACCTAAGTAATGAAGCCTCCAACAAGAGAATATCTTCAATACCTACATATGTAATATTGAGAGAAAATGTTGGGGCTGTATAGGGGTTTTCCGCAGTTAAACCCCTATTTTGGTGTTCTCACCTCCATGAACAACCAAATAGATAGAGAAAGTGAACAAAGTAAGCAAATATGACGTGATAAAAGCAATCCCTGCTCAAGGAGGAGAACTCGTATCACGAGATAGAGATGCAATTGATAAGGGATGTGTGAAATCCTAGGATGCTTGCAAGCGCAAGATAAGGGAGACATAAGCTGCAAGGCTTAAGGAAGCTAAAGAGAGAGAGGAAGAGAAAAGAGAGAATGTCCAAGATAGAATCCAAGAAGGAGAAGAAGGCCAAATAAGTTGAAAAAGACAAATTTTAAAGAGGGAAAATAATCTTCTCGAGCTGTTACAAGGTGTCTCAGGTCGTTGCCACCAACAAAAGGAGCTAACAAGTGGCAAACATGTTCAAAAACAATTGTTTGAGTGTTGAAATGTCATAGGATGTTAGTGTGGTGCACGGATGTCTACGTGATGCACTAGTGTCTAGACACATCACACTACAAAATGATGAGAACGAGAAAAGAACAAGGTTTGACGCAAAGCTGACGTACTAAGGTAGTTGTTGAAAAGGGATCTTGAGCATCTGGAGAAGAGAAAGAGGCTAATGCAAGGGTTAAAATGAGCCTACACAAGTTCTAAGAGAGTGGACACTAAAATAGATACAAGAATGTAAGTGAAATTGCAAGGGGTGCAATTTTACAACATTACACCTACCAATGCTTTGTGCAATCCTTGTTGCACTAACAAATCACACATCTTGAGCTTCCATGGCTCAAAATTATTCTTCCCATTGAATTTCTCCACCTCAAACCTTGCATTCGAAACCTTTTCCATCTGATGTTACAAAAAAAAATCAAATCTAACACAAATGCTACAAAATAATTGCTCTAATACCACTTGTGGAAATGAAAGTGAAAAATCCACAAACTTAAAATATTGCAACACAAATTAGTTGCAAAGAAATACAAAAGAAAATTAAATAGAATAATAAACTAGACACATATTTACGTGGTAAAACCTTGACAATATGTCAAGAAAATATTCACAGGAAAAAGTATCGGTATTCTTATCGCTTAGAGAAACTGATTACAAACTTTACATAGTTGTTGCTCTTCAATTACAATTCATTACAATGACTTAGTATTTAAGGCAACAAGATAAATATAATATCTTCAACTTGTATCAGATTTAGAAAAAAAAAAAGGTTTGATGGAGGCTTCAACTATTTTATATGTTGTGGAGCGTGCTTGTGCTCTTGGATGGAGATGAATTATTTGTAAATAAGATTCATAGGTGTAATGACCCGATCCTTCGGTAAAATAAAAAATTTCTAGTTTACATCAAAAGAGTAAATAAATGTGCTAACAAGTTATTGCAATATCTTTTTTCTTTCCTTTATTGATAATATATGAACAAGATATTTGTAATAAAATTACAATAAAGATTCCATGTCATTACAATAACTTCACAAATACAAGTAACGAGGAAATGTACCTTAACTAACATAGCTCCAAAGAGCTTTAGAAAAAATAGTAGTAAGAAGGTCCATGAATCCGCCTTTCAAATCTTGGTGCTCCAGTAGCCTTCAGAGGAGGAGAAGCATCACTCGGGCGCTTTTCTGCCAACCACAGACTTATAATGTGATCCCCTGCACATCTATCATTCGATAGATGGCCCTCCCTTCAACGAATAGATTGGTAGGGTAATTGATACCGTTAACCAATTGAGCATAGTGGTGTGTCCTACATAACTAGAACTTGTGCAATCCAGAAAAATCTCGCTCTAGTATGTAATATGGGATCACGATGAACTGATAGTGTAATCATCACCCAGTCTAAGAGGATGTAGGTACATTACACTACTTTGATCAAAGTGTTTCATACAATATTTCTATTGAGGGTCAACTATCACATACACTATTCAAGGTCGATTTGACTTAGGGCTATCTTACACTACACGTAGGTCTTTGTCTTCTAATGGGTAATTTGTACCTCAAACATCTTACATCATATGGTACTGCTAGAAATGAATCAACATAATCAAGTAATTCACATATCCCCTTCTATACTGGAAATATTTATCCTAGGGGTAGCTCAACTTACCTAAGTTAACCCAATAACTAAAGCTAAAGAATTTACTTGATTCCTATCCTCATCTCAATCCTAGTATATAGTAACTAATGAAAACAATACTCTCTTTTATATGGAGATCATACAATTTAATGCAGAATTGCAACTAGAATGCAACCATTCACTTCTTATGTACCAACGGTAAATACAAACATAAAACATCCTATGTCCCAACATCGCTAGTATAATTAAATACTTATATTGTAATATAGTTGAATTCCTCAATCAAGTACTTTCTCCTATCATGAAGTACTTAAAACACATTATAATAGCAGCTCCAAGTTTTCAATACCTTTTATCCGAATGCAAGCAAGCTTAGCAAATAGTATTCGTGCAAAAAACTTTCTCTTACTACGGGGGTCATTCAAATAATGCAATCTCACCAGTATGCATCTTTTAACCTTTCAAACCCAGTATTTGCCTATTTCACTTTTCTTAACAAGTATGCATCTTCTATGACATATTCACTATGTGCAAGCTAATGTATAGACTTATTGAAAAAACATTTTTTCAACATACAACAGTAATTAACAACTTCTATCTAAACTTAGACATTGAACATAGCTCCATAATAATTCAAAGATTTATAGATGAGATGTATAGAAGAATAATAACCCATGTTTGGTTTAAGCTTTCGTCCAACGTTGATGGATTGGTTTGTACTTGCATCACTTCCATACTACAAAAAATCCTTCAATTAAACTATGTTTCTCTCTCAGAAATTGGACACCCTATAATTGATATACAACTGGTAATTGATTTCAGCTTCTCAATTATAAACCCAAAAATTATGATGATGGTTGCACTTTCAACAACATGAAGAAATGCAAATAAAAAATTATGATGATATTGCTCTTCTCAGAAAATGGTAAAATGCTCTTGCAAGAATGAATGCACAAAGCTAGATAATTCGTGTGAGAACAAAAGATGATATTAAAATGTGAATTGCAATGAAATGGATGATCATTCTCAACAAAATGGCGGCTTTATATAGAGCCTCTTTTCCCAACGCCTTCCTCTTAAAAAGGCATGGTAATTGATAGTTTTGTTTATTGAATAGTTCAAATGGTATGTGATGGATTGAAAACCCTATACTCAACATTTTTAGAAGATGATTTGACCTCCAGATTGACAACAAATAAAGATTCAAACTTGCACTTGTTCAATGAGGAAGAATCGACACCTTCAGGTAATGGCACGATTCAACAGGTGAAGGTAATTGCAGATATTTTCAAAGAAAAAATCCTACTCAATTTACTCTCCACAATCCCTAATTCTAGGAAAACATTGACACAATTGCAAGTTGCGTCCCTATTCTCCACAGGGTTATGCGTTTCAACAAGCGCACATTTTTCCCAACCGTGCATTTTCATATTTCACGACAAGTTCCTTTCTTATTTTCCAAATATTTTGAATTATACTTTAAGAAGAATAATGTTTATCAAATGTCATATTTTACTGCATTTGATTTGCCAAAGGTTTGATAATATTTAAATTATTTGGCTGGGTTAACATAAACCCGATTTTTTCATGATGAAGTAAGAAAAAGTCAATTTCTTTAATACTTAGGAAATAATTCGATTTCCCAAATATGAGATGATAATTAAATCAATGATTTGATTTTCCAAATAAGAGAATTTAATATTAAATTAATTTAGGAAATAATTATATATTTTATTATTTAAATATGCAAGTATTAATATGTATATATATGTTTTAATATAACTATAATATATTTATATAATTAATATATAATTATGTATATATATATTTAACAAATATATATTTATATCATGAGTTAGTCAACATATCTTATATGTATAATCATACATATATTTATATATTTAAATTTGTTAGGTAATAATAATAGAATATTATTAATATCCATATAATAAAGGACATGTGAATATATACTTACATATACCCGTATATTCCTCTATGTACACGTATACGTATGTATACCATATCGATACATCCATATGGCATATCCATTAGCTGACTTACGCTTGTATCGACATGTCTTATACCTACAGATACATGTACATACTATACACATGTATATATATACTCGCTTCCGATACATGCATCCATTCATGTTACCATCACAATGACCGTAAACAAGCACAAGGATGGACCTCACATAAAACACACAGAAGCAGTCAAGACCTCTACTTGCAAAACATACAAGCTATAGATGACTTACCTTAAATTTATACAAAAACTGACTTGGTTTACTTAGTCTAAGGTGAAGTTTGTGTATGCTCAGATAGTCCACTTTACCGATTACTCGACCAAGCTCCTCTCCCGAGTGATACTTCCCCTCCACCTGGAGGAATGGTTCTCATACTTGCATCCAATGAAACACACTTTCCTAAGTCATATGTTCACAACATAGGTAGTATTCATAACATCTCATTAGTTAGAATATTCAATAATTTATTAACCATCTATTCTCATTTATGTAGTATTTCACCATGAATAACATCAATTGAGACAAAATCAAATGATATAAAACTCATATTGAGAACAAGGTACAAGCATCATTAATTCATCTTGAGAACTCACATCACATTCAAATCTACCCTATATAGTAATAGTAAATAGTAACCTCACAATTTGGGATGTAACAACAAGTGTTGGTGCATTTGCTGACTCAACAACATTCTGAGGATGTTAGTTGGAGGTTACTCTTGGTGGTTGACCAAATTCTTAATTTGTGTGATTCTTTGGATTCTATTACTTTCAGTCATATCCCTAGGGAGTGGAATGGTGTAGCGGATTGTCTGGCCAAATGGGCTTATGATCAAATGCAAAATTGAAATATTGGGGATAAGGATCAATTACCTATGGGTTTGTCTCATCAGCTGGATCACTTAGTGGAACTTGACAGGACTGTTTGATTCCCCTGCTTTTTATTTCTTCTTGCTTGAATAAATTTTAACCCCTCCTTTATTTTTAAAAAAATAGAAAAAAAAATAGTTTTATTTTTATTGCTTTTTTTTCTGTGTTGTTATTTTTGATAAAAAATGTAGATAATTGTCAGCATAATAATCAATAATTTCTTTTCATCTATATGCCATCTACTGGTCTATGCAATTGACATGTGTGTTTGTGAGTTTGTGGACATTTACTTTTAAAATATTTGTGAGACAATTATGAGTTAAAAGCAAACAACATCCCAATGTGAGACTTGTTTCTGGTTGAAACCCAACAAATAATAATAAACTATGGATTTATCACTTCCTCCTGGAATTTGAGCTCTCACATCTTTTCAACTTTACTCAATAATAATAAACTATCAATTTATCACTTCCTCGTGGCATTTGCGCTCTCACATCTTTTCAACTTTACCCATCAACTCCACAAAGATGGTGAAATTTTATGTTTATTTTTCAGATTGATTATATAGCATTTAATCTATTGTTGATGGACATGATACAAACCTAAGGGTACTTCCTTTTGAATGCTTGTAGACCACTCTGTAATAATTATGGAAGTTTTCAAAAGAACTGCTCAACTAAATACAAGGGCCAAAATTCCATTGATTGGGCTGGGAAATTTTTATGTAGATCAGAATGAAGAGGAGATTAAAGCAGCTATGACAATAGCTCTCCAGGTGTATTTTATTGTCCACAATTTAAGTTAACAATTATCTTCTATAAAGCCAAATAACATAATAGATTATTATGCTCTAGCTTCTGTTTTCTAGTTTTTCAGTTCTATAGTTGGGTTGGCTTGGAACCACTATTGAAATTAGTAGGTTGTGTGACTGATGATTTTAAAGGCTGATTAATTGGCTTTGTATACCATTTGGTTTGCTTTCAAGATGACTGATAATTATAGTTTTTTCTAAATTTTTTATTATTATTTAAGGATATCAGATTGTAGTCGGCCGAGAGTGTACTTGGTCGATTGTGAGCCATAAGTAAATAAGACATTAGTTAATATTAACAATCCATGTACTTATGTATGTGTCATGTTGGTTAGTTGTCTCGGTAATTAAGTTCCTGACGAAGTAATTAGTTATAATGAAGGGATACGGCGGTTGGTACCTCAACCACCGCCAGTGTACTATATGTACTTGAGTCATGTAGTCAGGAAGGAGTATGGTTCTATTATGCTATGCTATGTTCTATCTAGATACATTATGATGTAATTTCTGTATACTGAATAAAGAAATATATCTATGTTTTGTGTGATTTCCATGTGATTATTATATTCTTTCAATGTTATTTTATATTTTCGTTTACTCTATACGTCATTATACCTGTAGTGAGTAAACATTTGGCGTCTTTGCCTAAGAAAATCCAGTAACCACATAGACAAGAGAATGGCATTGTGATGGGGTAGGCGACCGAAGGACTGGTACAAGCAAACAAGGATCATGAAGATGCTCTGACAGAAGACCTCTATAGTCTGTGGGAAATCTCGTTAAAGGACCATGTATGGAGGGAGGCTCTCAGGTGAGAGATCCCTTAGGCGGTCATTTGGGATAGATTGCACGTCAATAAAGAGGTCGACCATCTTCTTACTAGAGTGCCAAGACTGATAGTACACCACTACATCATCCTACAAGACCTTTAGGCAGAAGAGGATCAAGAACGTCGAAGGCAACAAATCTTACAGTGGTACGAAGAACAAACCAAGCGGGAAGAGGAGGAACGAGACACTAGTAAGAGACGTACCCCTAGAAACCAACAATGATTGTGTGAAAGACCTATAATGCCCATACGGCCGAACAAGGACAAGAACCGAATACCATTCGGGCATGAAGCAGAGGAGGAAAGAGTTCGGCGATCATTGAGAGTACAGGAGCAAGAAAACCAGCGACGAAGATTAAGGAAAGTTGATAAGGAGTTGAATGAAGATTTAATTGAGATAAATCAAAGTATAAAAATAAAAAATGAAAATCTTGAGTAGATAGACCAATCTACTAGTAGAGAACATCAGAGTTTTGTGGAGGGAAGGGATGAGGAACCCTTTGTCACCCCACACGCAGAAAAATATAAAAGCCAAGAAAATGAAGATGAATTGAGTGAAGAACTTGAGAACAACATCCAACACATTCGAGAGTTGTCCATATTAGATGACGATGAAGGGCTAAGGACAGGGACATCTGAGCCCAAGACCCCTTGGTAGAGGGAGCACCGGAGTGGAACCCAGGAAACTCAAGGTGTAGAGGATGCAGGTGGAGGATGGGGAAGTGACTCGTACATGGCCAAGAGTGCAAGTGATGCACCAGAACATAACGGGGAAACCAGTCCATTCGGGTCTAATATACAAGGAGGACAACGGGGAAAGATGGTGACTCCAGAGTGGAAGAAGCTACCAAATTTTATGGGGAATGGGTCAGAGGATCTAGTTTGACATTGCAAAACATGTGAGACAATCTGGATAGCAAGTGGAGAAGATGACCCAGATCATTAGTTGAAAGCCTTTTCTGCGACACTCAAAGATAGTGCCATCGACTGGTACTCAGAGTTGGACCAAGCACAAGAAGCTACATGGAGATTACTCAAGAAGGCCTTTCAGGATGAATTCAAACTCCTAAGGGATGACAGTGAGATTGTAGCAGAAATCTACAGTACGAAGCAAGGAAAACATGAGAATGTGTGCACATACAATCGGTGACTTAAAGAATTGTTGGGAAAATTAGAGGTTCAACCGGCCAATGGGCTAAAAAATTGATGGTTCATGGAAGGCTTGCTTATGTCGCTAAGGAAGAAGATGAAAGTCATTCCTCCATCATCATACGTTGAAGCATACAATCGGGAGATGGATATAGGAAGCAAAAACAAAACATCCTCCCGAGGGAAAAAGAAGACAGACGACTAGGAGAGTACAAACGACAGTGATGGTGAATCCAAGATCGTATAAGCACTTGGGAAACATATGATGAGAATGATGAAATAATTGAAGGCCAACAAAGAGAGTTCAAGGGAAGCACAAGAACTATGGTGTATAGACTATAATGGGGAAGGTCACACGTAGGAAAATTGTCCGAAGAAGTTATTCTACGATATTCGCCAAGTGATGGGACATCCTGTCAAGGAATGCCCATACAACTTAAAAGCCAGAAGTGCACAAGTACTCTTTGCTCAAGGAGAACCATCAACACCGTTGAACACACCACCGAAGCCTCAGTACAATAGCAATGCATCCCCTAGAGGTTACCGAAGTAATAGGAGTCTGAGCAACAAAATACAATATGACAGTAAAGGATGGCCCATGATCCAATTCCAGAAGTGAAATGAATGGGGTCACTTCACCAAGGACTTCCAAAATGGCCAAGGTTCAGGAGGAAGATTGTGTAAGTGGTGTGGACCAGGCGACCATGAAGATAGTGAATGCCCCAAGCAGAAGGGTGTCCATATGCTGGAAGTAGAAGAACAAGAGATACTGGCGATCACCAGATTGCAAGCAAAGAAGGCAACCTACCCAGATCCACGTACAAAAAAACAAAGGATGAAGGAAGAAAAAGCCAAAGTGGAACTAGTGATGGCAAAGGAGAAAAAAATATCTCTGGAAAATATAGAAACCTCTCGACGATCAGAGGCAGAAACCAACATTTTATGACAGGTATTGCAGACCGTTGTACCGATCAGAGTAACTAACCTTCTCCAAACCTTGCCACAGTTGGGACTAGAAATGAAAAATGTCCTTGAGGATGGAAAGAAATCACGAGTGGAGGACAAAAGGAAAGAATTGGTACCAAAATCTCCACCGTACGGTGAACAAACCATTGATCCCATACTACTCACGACGAACATCTGGAAGATGTCGGCGATTGTGCAGATGGAGATCAGAGGGAATATCTAGACAAATAATATCATCGATAGTATATCGGGAGTCAAAGTACTTCCCGAAGACACATGGAAGAGCCTTAGGAAGCCTACGCTCTGGCCGTTGACATTCCAACTCGTCGGTGTCGATCAACATGGCATCAAACCATTAGGAACATTGATGGCACAAAAGGTGGTGATCGGAACATAACCATTCCTGTTGAACTTTGTGGTCATTCCATTGCAGAGGAAGGCGTACGATGCATTTCTTGGACGAGGGTGGTTAGTGGCAGCAAAGGCAAATCATAATTGGGAAATAAATACACTGTCCATAGAGAATGATGAGAGGAAGTACGCGATTGACTTGAAGGATCAAGTTGTCAGTGAAGAGTTGGCATCTTCTAAATCAGAATTCGATGGGGGAGAGTTGGACATGGATGAAGATAGGAAAGCAATGGAACCTAACGAGGAGGGTGTACTTGAAATCGAGAGTTGCTTGAAAGATGAGACAAGTTCTTTGAATGGCCTATTTCATTGGAGAATGGAGGATCATGAGGTGTTCCAGTGAGAGTGTAACATGTTGCAAATCAGAGAAATCCAAGAAGGAGAAGAGAATGGCACGTCTAGCCAAACACTTCTAGCCGATTACGAAGAGTACAAAGAAAGAATATCAGAACCAGACGATATGCCAACCCACAAATCTGAACAGGTACGAGATAGAAAAATTGTGTTGGAGCCAAAAATGGAAAAAATAAAGTAGAGGAATTAGAAAATGTTAAAAATGAAGAGAGAGAAAAAAGAGACAGAGGGGAGAGAAAAGAGACAGAGAAGAAGAAGAAAATAAGAAAAGAAGATGGAAAAGATGAAGAACAAAATGAAAATCAAAAAATGAAGAGAGAGGATAGAGAAAATAAAAATAAGTTGAAAGGAAAATTAAAAGAATTCAAAATAAAAGGTTGGGCCACAAGGACCGTATGACATAAAAATCAGAAGGAGAGATTGGTGAAAAGAGAGAAACCCTGGTAGAGTAGGTTGAAGCGTGATCTATACATTGTATGACCTAAGGAAGGGAGAGTCGAAGTTGGTCTATACATCATACGACTGGGAGGAGAAACCAGAGAAAGCACAACAAACGTATGACTTGGCAAGAAATCAGAAGATCAAATACGCCTTGGTGAAGAGTTAAGGAAGCACATACGGGCTAGCAAAAGCACATGAGGCCACATCGTACGACCTAGAAGCAAGTCAGGAGGATACATCGTATGGTCTAAGGAGGAGGAAATCAGAGAAGAGAGAGAACACGTACGACCTGGCAAGATGATAGGAAAGCAAGGCGTATGACCTGAGAAAGAAAAATAAGATCATGCCATACAGATTAGTAAGGGAGATCATGCCATACGACTTGGAAAAAGGGAGAAATCCGTACGACCAGGCAAAAGGGAGAAATCCATATGACCTAGCAGAAGGGAGAAATTCATACAACCTAGCACAAGGGAGAAATTAGTATGACTTGGCAGGAGAAGGCAATTCATACGACCTAGCAAGGCAGTGATAGTACGGCTAGGCAAGACCATCGTACGATATAACAAATGTAAAATATAGACAAGAAGAATGATCGTACAACCAAGAAGAAAGCTAAGAAAGAAGTCACCAAAGCAATTCATATGAAATCCATCCATCCCACAGTTCGTACGACCCTCCATAAACTTTTAAATCATACAACCCTTATTAGGCATACGGTTGGTAGGTGGCTATGTACAACCTAGGTAGGACACATTCGTACGACTAAGAGGTTGCACCATACATTGGATGTTGAAGGAGGTCATACGAAAAAATCAAGAGGAACCTGTACGCCGTGGGAAGGAGACCATACGACAGAACATGGAGTCTGTACGTTGTGCAAGTATGAATTTCATACATTGGGAAAGTATGAATTTCGTATGAATAAACTTGAAGAATCTCATACGGTTGAGACATGCAAAAGCCATATGTGTGAATTGGATGAAGGTCGTACAAATGAAACTAGAGGACGTACAAGGGGAAGAGTTCGTACCACATATTAATCTCTCGGCCGTACGCATCATCATCAAGAGGGTTGTACCAGTTAAAAAGGAGAAATTCGTACGTACCAAGGAAATAAAGACTGTACCAAGTATCAAAGTAAAGTCTAAGAAGAACAATATAAAATTTGTATTTTTCAGCTTTATCAACACTATTTGGAACCTGTGGAAAAATCATGAAAATAAGGCACGCGATGTAGTTTCGAGTTGTTTCAAAAAATTTAAGTTGGTCTTGGCAGTGGGGGTGCTTCCCCCAAACCCCCATGAGGGGCACAACCCCTTGACCCCACTAGGGGCGCTTCCCCCAAACCCCTGCAAGGGGTGCTGCCCCTTGACCTCGCTAGGGGCGTTTCCCCCAATACCCCCATCATATTTATTGGAATTGCCAAATTGTAGTGCCACCAACCATCATAGTACAGGAGAAGTTGGCTGCTGAGTAGACGAGAGTTGCAACTCTCGAGGAGAAGTTGGCAGAGAGAGATGGAGTATTGGGTGAGAGTGACAATTAGTTGGAAAAGAAGGATCATTTGAAATTCTTGGGTTTCAGTCGTTTGGAAGATGATTGCTTCATGGGGGGGATGATGTAGTCGGCCATGAGTCGATGTCAGCCGAGAGTGTACTTGGTCGGATGTGAGCCATAAGTAAATAAGATATTAGTTAATATTAATAATCCATGTACTTATGTACGTGTCATGTTGGTTAGTTGTGTCGGGAATTAAGTTCCTGACGAAGTAATTAGTTATAATGAAGGGACATGTCGGTTGGTACCTCAACCACTGCCAACGTACTATATGTATTTGAGTCATGTAGTCGGGAAGGAGTATGGTTCTACTATGCTATGCTATGTTCTATCTGGAGACATTATGATGTAATTGGTGAATACTGAATAAAGAAATATATCTATGTTTTGTGTGATTTCCATGTGATTATTATATGTTGTCAATGTTATTTTATATTTCCATTTATGCTATACATCATTGCACCCATAGCGAATAAACACATATTTTCATAATTCATAATATTAATCAATGTTGTTTTTGGATTAGATTGATTGTATAAGAGTTTTTGAATCAATGTTTCAAATCAATTTTTTATGTAGCTCTCTAGAATTCTGATGATGGATCATGGAATGTGATTTGAAACATTGATTCGGGAACTCTTAGACAGTCTAATCTAGAAACAACATTGATCACTTTTCTATTGGATTATTTAATATTTGTAATTGTGGGTGACTATTTGTGTACTAATAATTTTTAAAGCTCATCATAAATATCAAAGGGTTGTAGCTCAATTGGTTGAACACAATTGGTGAGGGTGATGACATGTTCTTTGAATATGTCATCCACCACAGTTCAAAACCCCTGGAGGTATGATATAAGAGATGAAGTCGAGAGACTTTGACAGAATGAATATCAGTATAGACTTATACTTCCATATAAAATAGTAAAAAAAACTTGTGAATGATATAAAATCCATTATAGATAAGATTAAGATTAGAGCTCCTCACTTGTCTATCCCAGGTTATATAAATTTTTGCAGTACCATTGACTTTGATATAATAATTAGAGACATTGTGAAAAATTGCATTTCACATATGGTTTTAAACATTAGAGCCTTTCCCTTGTCTATTATATGTTAAATATGCTTTTGCAGTTGCACTGACTTGTGATTGAAAATTTATTTGAAAAAAAAAAATTGCAGTCATATTCAGCTTCTACAAGTTGAGACTGTTTGAGAAACATTGTTAGGTAATGTGATTGATGATTTTGAAGGGTTATCATTAAGTATCATTTGTAGATGAATTTTTTCCTATTTCTATTTTATTCATGTATATGGGGTTATGGTACCCTTTCTTTTCTAACCTACATGCTCTTTTGCAACACAATGAGCCTATGATGAAATTTGTGAGCATTAATGCAATTGGGTTGTTTCTTTAAACAATTATATTTGCAGTTAGGTTATCGACACTTTGACACAACAATCCTTTACAACTTAGAGCGTCCATTGGGAGAAGCTTTGCACACGACTTTTCAAAAAGGACTTGTTAACAAATAAGAAGTATTTGTCACCACCAAAATATGGAATACCCAACATGGTGACCCTGTCACTGCAATCAAGAATAGTTTGAAGTATGATTTACTCATTACAACTTCAATCTCTTATATTATCTCCATATTGGGGAACTTCTTATTCCAAATTATTTCTAATATTCAGGAATTTACAACTGGATTACATTGATCTCTACCTTATCCACTGGCCTGTCAAACTAAGAAAAGAAGCTGTAGTTTTCGCTTTCCTTGACCGCAAACCTGCCAAGCTGAGAACAAAGATGAATCCATATTTTGGGCCTAAAGAAGAAGACTTTTTTCCCTTAGATATAAAGTCTACTTGGCAGGGTATGGAGCAGTGCATGGAGATGGTGCTTACCAAAGCCATTGGAGTTAGTAACTTTTCCTCTAAGAAGATTGAAGACCTATTGAGCCATGCAAAGATCCCTCCTGCAGTTGATCAGGTAATGAGTTACTTGTCATATGCCTCTTAGGTTGTATATACTTCTATTTTTTTGTAATCTAAAACACCCTTAATATAACTGTGCACTTGTTAATCAATGGGTAAACTTAACAAATTATGTAGATCTATCAAATCTCCACTCCCCATTGAATCTTTGCTAATGCATGGTACAATGCATAATTATATGACATTCATATTAAATTTCTTCTAACCAAGTTGTATAGATGTTCTTTGAGGTCTATGTGTTTCAATTTCTAGGGGATGAGGCTTTGCCTGAATTGATTAAATATATCTTCGATAAATGTAAAATATCTCTAGCAAGTGTTTTTAGAATGTATAAATGATCATTTTTTCTTATCACATTGAGAGACTCTCATTTTCTTACCAAATTACTAGCTAAAGAGCTTGCTTTATCGATTTATTTTAAAATATGTGATGATTGGTTAATAATTCTTTACACAAATCTACCTCTGAAATCTTTGTATTTTAGTCTATTTCCAAAACCTTCTCTTAGGTCATGAGCATTACTTGGTATAGTAATTTATTTCTATCTATATGCGATGATTATGGAATGTAATGGAAGGTAGAGATCCGTCCACAATGGCAAAAAAAGAAGTTGAGAGATTATTGCAACAAGCATAACATGTTAGTTTTTTGAAGTCTAAATTTAAGATTAAGAAACTTCCTTTTCAAATAGTTGTTTCCACTTCCAATTTAGAAACATCTAGTTTGATAGAAGCTTCTAGTATCTCATTCGAAAGCTTTCCCACTTTTATAAATATGTCAATATTGATCTCTCCTTTTGGTGTTATTTTTATTATTCTGGCTTAAATTTCATAACAACTAGTATCAGAGCTTTTGGTTGCTGGAAGATTTGGTGTGTGTAGGTTATTTTTTCTTTCGTTGAGCAGCATGGAGGTCACAACGAGTGGCATGGAGAAGTTAAATGGGGCTAATTTTTCCCTATGGAAATCCCAAATGGAGGATATATTAATTCTGAAAGATCAGTATTTGTCACTCGAAGGAATATCAAAGAAACCCACATCAATGGCAAATGAAGATTGGAAAAATATGGATAGAAAGGAAATTGCACCCATTTGTCAATGCCTGACTAAGAATGTGTATTTTAATGTTGTAGGAGAGAAGACAGCAACAAAACTCTGGAAAAATCTTCATGATCTATATGAGAAGAACACAACATCAAATAAAGTTTTTATGATGAAAAAATTATACAATCTCAAAATGAAGGAGGGTGCTTCAGTAGCAAAACATTTAAACGAGTTCAACATAATTACTAGCCAGCTTGCCTCTATTAAAATCACTTTGGATGACGAGATTAGAGCCATCTTATTAATGTGCTCAATGTTGAACAACGGGGAGAATCTTATCGTAGTTATTAGCACTTCAACACCTAGAGGAACTCTAAAGTTTGGTGATGTCGGTAGAAATTTAATGAATGAGTAGCTGTGACGTAAATCAATGATCGAGAACCAGAGAGGAGAAGCCTTAGCCCTAGTTGATCGTGGTAGAAAATTTGATCGAAACCGACAAGGGCGTTTGAAGTCAAGAGACAGATTAAAATGAAGAAGAGGCAGAATCATCTGTTATCATTGCGGAAAACCAGGACACATGAAAAGAGAATATCGAATCTGGAAGTGAGAGCAAAAGGAAGAAAAACCAGCAAGTGCAAATAAAGATACTATGGCTGTTGCATCAGATGGTGAGGTATTAATTATTGTTTCATATGAGGATGCATGCCTTTGTACTTCTAATCATGATATTGATTGGATTTTAGATTTTGGAGCCTCCTACCATGCTACCCCAAGCAGAGAAAATTTTATTTCTTATAAATCTGTTAATTTAGGTAGGGTTTTCTTGGGTAATAATAATTTATGTAGTATTGAGGGAGTGGGAGATGTTTTAATAAAAATAGAAGATGGTTGTAGTTTATTGCTTAAACAGGTTAGGCATGTACTAGAGCTTGGAATGAATTTAGTTTCGGATGGAAATTTAGATGATGAAGGTTGCCATATAGTATTTGGCAAGGGATGCTATAAAATTGTAAAAGGTTCACTGGTTGTTGCAAAGGGAAAAAAACAGGCACTCTTTATACATTAAAATTGAAGCTGCAAAAGTTAGATATTGTTATTTTTGCAGAGGATCCTACAACAGATTTGTGGCACAAAAGACTTGGACACATGACAAAAAGAGGTCTGAAAATACTCGTTGAGGAAAATATTTTGCCTGGAATAAAAGGTACAAAACTTAAATTTTGTGAACATTGTATTATGGGTAGACAGAAAAGAGTGTCATTCTTAAGGAATAATTCAAAAAGGGATACATAAATATTAGATTTGGTACATTTTGATGTTTGTGGCCCAATTAATATAAAATCACTGGGAGGGGCTACTTATTTCGTTACTTTTATTGATGATGCATCAAAAAAGGTGTGGGCTTTCCCTATTAAAATTAAGGATCAAGTTTTATATGTTTTTCAAAAATTTCATATGGTTGTTGAAAGGGAAACTAACAAACTTCTGAGATGTATTAGAGTAGATAATGGTAGGGAGTATTTCTCCAAAGCCTTCAAATAATATTGTAGTAAATATGGGATAAAGCATTTCAAAACAGTTCCTCTCACTCCACAACAAAATGGGACAACTGAGAGAATGAATCGGACAATAATGGAGAAGGTGAGAAGTATTCTTTCAAATTCTGGTTTGCCTAAACATTTTTGGGCAGAGGCTAAATGTACTGCTTGTTACTTAATAAATCACTCTCCCACAAATTCATTAGATGGAGGCATTCCCGAAAAGGTATGGACCGGTAAGGAGTTATATTATTCTCATTTGAAAGTTTTCGGTTGTGAAGCTTATGTGCACATTCCTAAAGAACAGAGGTCCAAGTTGGATGAAAAATTATTGAAATGTATTTTCTTAGGATATGCTGACAATGAGCTAGGTTATCAGTTGTGGGATCCTCTAAAAAGAAGAATTCTCAAAAGTAGGTATGTTATTTTTAATGAAGGAAAAATGTTTAAAAATATTGACAAAAATGTGGAGATGCAGAAATTTGTTGAAATTAAAGGACAACAAGAGGAGCAAGAAGAAAAATTTCCAACATTGGAAGAAGACATTGCTGAAAATAATGACCAACCATTACAGTATAATGGAAATGAGGAACAACAAGAAGAAAAATTCATGCAAGAGCTGTTACAAGATATTTTGGTTCACATATCTGCTAGGCCTCATAAGGTTTCACAAAGATATCCTCCCTCTAATTCTATTTTATTAATTGATGAAGGTGAACCTAGTTGTTTTTAGGAAGCTTGTACAAATGAACATAGTAAAAAATGGAATAAAGCAATGGAGGATGAAATGATCTCTTTGTTGGAAAATAGAACTTGGGAGTTGGTAAAGCTTCCAAAAGGTAGAAAATATCTACAAAATAAATAGGTGTACAAGATCAAACATGAGGGTGATGAGAAGAAGAGATAAAAAGCAAGGTTGGTGGTGAAAGGATTTGCTTAGAAAGAAGGCATTGACTTTAATGAAATTTTTCCACTTGTTGTTAAAATGTCATCCATTAGAATTATTATTGGTCTTGTTGTTGCTCTAGATTTAGAATGTGAACGGTTAGATGTAAAGACTACCTTCCTTCATGGAGAATTGGAAGAGGAAATTTATATGGAGCATCCAGAAGGTTTCAAAATAAAAGGTAAAGAGAACTTGGTTTGCAGGTTGAAGAAGAGCCTCTATAGGTTGAAATAGGCACCTTGCTAGTGGTATAAGAAATTTGATTCATTTATGTTGGAGCATGATTTCAATAGACTAGAGATTGATCATTTTGTCTACATCAAGAGATATGACCAAGATAAGTACATTATATTATTGTTATATGTGGATGATATGTTAGCTGTTGGACATGATAAGGATATGATTAACAGGTTGAAGAAGGATTTGAGCAGCTAGTTTGCAATGAAGGATTTGGGTCCAGCACAACAAATATTGGGCATGAAGATTATTAGTGACAAAAAAAAAAGAAAAAATTGTGGTTGTCACAAGAAAATTATATTGAAAAGGTGCTTGACAGATTTCATATGAAGGATGCCAAGCTAGTTGGTACACCTCTTGCTTCCCATTTCAAATTGAATTTTGATTCATGCCCTTGTGATGACAAAGAGAAGGAAGAAATAAAAAATATTCCTTATGCTTCGGCAATTAGTATTTTAATGTATGTCATGGTATGTACACGACCAAACATTGCACATTTAGTGGGAGTAGTCAGCAGGTTCCTTGCCAATCTAGGCAAACAACATTGGCAAGTGGTGAAATGGATGTTAAGATACCTTAAGGGTACTAGTCATTACTATTTTTGTTTTGGTCATACTGATATGGTGCTTGAAGGTTTTACAGATGCAGATATGGCTGGAGATGTGGACACTAGAAATTCTACCACTGGTTTTTTGTAGGTGCAGCAGTGTCTTGAGTATCTAGGCTACAAAAAATAGTAGCTCTCTCCACAATAGAGGTAGAATACATAGCTGCAACTGAAGCATGCAAAGGGATGTTGTGGATACAACGATTCCTTAGAGAGTTAAGCATAAAAAAAGACAAGTATGTGTTATATTGTGATAGCCAGAGTGCCATTCACTTGGCGAAAAACCTAGCCTTTCACTCATGAACCAAACACATTGACTTAAGGTATCATTGGATTAGATAGGTGTTGGAGGAAGGAAAGCTACACTTGGAAAAAAATCCATATAGTTGAGAACCCTATAGATATGTTTACAAAAATATTGCCAAGATCCAAACAAGAGTTATGTAGGAGCTTGGCAAGCCTATAGATGACTTGATGCATAGGCTTGGGCAAGGTTCAATAGCTTTAGGATCATCTACAATTGCAGTTTGGTATCCAGGAGTCTTGCATTTAGCTTCAGGTGGGAGAATGTTAGTTGTGAAGGCTAAATTTAGCTTCAAGTGGGAGCAAGCATAACATTCATGTGAGTGCATGGTCTCCTTTGGGAGCTCCAAATACTCCATGGAGCTCAAATCTGGTTATGGATGACCCCCTCATCCATGAAATTTATCAAAAGTATGGAAATAATAGAGCCTAGGTATTCAATCATATTTGATTGGATATTTTTCTTGAGATTACGAACCTAGGCTGGAAACTTGAGTTACATTTGT
Organism: Sequoiadendron giganteum; assembly: GCA_007115665.2. Taxonomy (NCBI): domain Eukaryota; kingdom Viridiplantae; phylum Streptophyta; class Pinopsida; order Cupressales; family Cupressaceae; genus Sequoiadendron; species Sequoiadendron giganteum. Next base: position 43,924,466 of record CM021102.1, on the reverse strand, counting down.
GCAATTGCAGGTTATGTTAAGGTGGGGGGTAGAACAGGTCATGAGTGTGCTGCCCAAGAGCTATAACATAGACAAAATATTTTCAAACTTCCAAATTTTCAAATTTTTGATTGGTCTCTGACTCCGGATGATCATGATAAGATTGACATGCTTAAGAAGGTTAAATTATATCACGAGGATGATTTTGTTAATAACACAACCAGCCCCTACAAGATTGTTGAAGAATTATGGGATGGACATATTTAATCTTTAGAATTTGAAGGTCACACAAACCATTTGCTACTTGCAAGAACAATCCTTTGTTTTAAGCTCTGGTGTGATATAAAGTGAGGATGTAATATGTTATTATGGATCAAAGAAATGTTGTTTTATAAGTGTAATATTCTTTCTGCATAATGTTAGGAATTCTGTCTAAACTGGGGTAACAAGTTGTGATGTTATTATGTAGTAGGATTTTTGTTAATAACTTTAGAAGTGTTTTGGTTAAAAGTATTTTAATCATATGTTCAAAATAACTAGCAATACATATGGTTATATTTTATATTAAAAACATATGATAGTGATGAATAATGTATTGATTTTTATTAGAGGTAAAATAGATTTTGAAGGAATTATGATATTCTTTACTCCAAATTAATCAGGAGAAAAAGATCAACCAAAACACAACAAAATGTTCACAACAACAAATCTATTATAAAAAGAGACCCAACAGACAAAAAAGAAAAAAAAAACAAAACACAAAAAAAAAGACAAAGCAAAATCCCAATTACAAAAGTTTCAAACTAACATGCAATTTGACTTCTCTTCTTGTCAAAAGCCTTGTCAATCTCATGAAATAAATGAAAGTATGTTAAAACAAAAATACAACTTGAAATTCCAAAGTGCTTTTATACTAATTAAAAAAAATCCCGCCAAGAAGCGAACCTTTTAAGCTTTTGTGTTTATACATGCTCTATGTAATACAACTCTCTTGATCTAAATAGATGCAGTAATATAAAAGTAGCAGGAAAAATATTAGTTTTGGTTTTAGTGTCACCACACACTGTCTTGTTGGGCCATCAGTTTTTGGATAAAATTAATGAAAATTCCATTTACATTGGTGAGGATTAAATAGAGTTAAAGATTTGATTTTAATAGTAAAATTTAAATAAATAATTTGGATGAGTTAGGGTCTGTATTTTGCTGGTGTCCATATTATACTGCTTTTTGAAGGAGGATCTTTAAGCTTTTTATTTATTTATCTATGTTTGGGCATTTATTACCTTTTCAAAATGACTTTATTCTTTCATAATTATATAATTGTTATTATTGTTAAAATTTTGATGACAATTAATAATGACATCTTCATTCAAGGAAGTTTGTTTTCAAGGTATGTCTCTTGAAACATTTATGGATATTTTTCTTCTCATTCTTGAATTTGATAATACATGTTGATGGTTAGAAGATTTTACCTTGATAAAATATTTTGTGGGAAGGGCTCCCTTTAAAGTATGCTAAAAATTTGGGCAAGCAGGGCTGGAATCTCACATGGGATTCACCTTAAAACCATGTTGAACCTTACTAAATGATTTTTTCCTTTTTGTTTCGCTAAAGTCAATAATGCTTAGGCTATTTTTAATTTTTTCCCTTAGTTTGATCATTCTTCTTTGTTGAAACCTTGGACTCAAGACTTTATTGTATCTAACAAAAGGACTCCTTGAATCACTATCTAGGTTGAGTTCCATGGGTTTCCCTTGACACATCATTTTTTCTCCCACTAAAATAGCTTCCTCTTTAGGCTCTATGGTTTGTGTTGTACCTAAATGGTTATATTTGGTTCATATTCAATGATGGGATTTTGTTGAAGTGAAACTCTCCAAATATTTAAAGGATACTATGCATATCTAGATTGAACAAATGAAATATGCTAAATGTGTTCTTCAGTTGAATTTATTGAATATTCATTATCATTGTCAATCTTGTAAGGTTTGGGACTTCCCTTTGGCTTCTCCCTATCTTAAACCTTCCACACAACCCAACTTTGGGTTACTACCTCTTGCAAAAAAAGAGTAAGGTTGGCTTACAATGGTTAGTCATAAAGCCATGTAAAACTTTGGTAATAATGGTCTTCTCCCCAAGCCTTCTTTAAGCTTTGGGTTCAAGCTTTGAAAATGTTTTAGAATCTCAAAATTCAATAAAATTTGATCTCCTCTCTCAAGGGGACATCTAGTGAGTAAAAAATTGTACAAGCTCTACTACCAATATCATTGAGTTCTAATTTCCCATTGTGATGCACCAAGACTTAGTTGAGTTATTACCTACCTCAAAAGCACATGACAATCTCCAGGACTGATAATGGGTCACATAGCTTCTATTTAAATATTGTTAAGAGGTAAAATGTGAAGAGATTAAAAGAAGTAAAATGTGAAAAGAATACAATTGCAAGAGGGGTGAGATATCTACAATCAACTTGAAATAGACCAAAAGAGACTAAAACCCACAAAATACAACTCAACCCCAAAAAATGCACAATATAATGCTGTCATAGGAGGCAAAATATTGGCCTTTTATTGATTACAAGTCTTAAACATACATTTTCCAATTTAGAGAATAAAAAATCTATTACAAAGAAGTTTTTTCTATTTTGCACTATTTGTTGGAAGTTAGAAATCCCCCTTGAAACTGGGGACTATTGCTCATCCTTAATACCCACAGAGGAAGGCACCAAAACTGCAATAAATTCCATGATCAATTGTGGGTACACTACCATGACTTAGAAATCATCTCATCAATGCTTTGTATAAGAATTGGCCTTTGAAATATGATATGATCATGTAGAAACATGGAAAGAATAATTCTCATGAGAAAAGGGAGAAGGAAAATAAGTAAAAGGGAAATGTGATGATGCACCAAGACTTAATTGAGTTCTAGCTTGTTTTAGAAGCACAATTGTTTTTTAGGATTGGAAATGGGTCAGATGTCTTCTATTAAAATGTTTTTAAGAGGTAAAATATGAAGATAATACAATAGGTAAAATGTGAGAAAACTACAACTGCAAAAGGGGTGAGATGTCTGTAATCAACTTGGAACATACCAAATGAGATTGAAACCCACAAAATACAACTCAAACCCAAAAAATGCATAGTACTATATAATATCCATAGAAGGAGGCAAAATATTATTCTTTTATTGATTACAAGGCTTAATCATATATTTTCCACTTCAAAGAAAAATAAATCTATTATAAGGAATTTTTTCTATTTTTCTCTATTTGTTTGAACTTAAAAATATCTCCTAAAATGATGATTGTTGGGTCCTTAATACCCACATAGGAATGCACCAAAACTACAATAAATTTCATGATTCATCATGGGCATGCTATAAAGATTTCCCATGACTTAGTCGTCATCTCATAAATACTCTATAGAACAATGTCCCTTCAAAATATGATCTAATCGTTTGTAAACATGAAAAGAGCATCCTTTGTTCCCTTGTCATACCTTTGAGCATTGATGGTTCGTCAGATTTGTTGGTATGTGACAATTGATCATGCTATATTGTACACTCTTCATGTATCCTCGTCGGGGTCCTTTTTTACGCTTCGTCATCGATAAGATAAAAAAATAGTCTTTGTAAAACCCTAATTCTAGAAGCTTCTAAAAAGCTTGTTATAAGCAGTCAGGATGGGAGTTGCAGTAGGGAATTATTCGTGAGATTGTAATATGTTTTGCAGTAGATAATAAAATCATTAGATGGTTGAGGTTTTATGGATGTAGCCCAGATTGGGTGAACCATGCTAAATTCTTTGTGTTGTTTTGTTTCTACTATAATTTTTCTGTGTGTTTTATTTCTCTATTTTATTGATCAAATTTGCATTTAACTATTAGATATTTTCTTTCTAACCCTAACAGGATTGAGAGCAAGAAAAAAAAAATAACCTAATAAATGAATTGAAATCACAAGTTGGGGATGAAATATCAATCATTAGTCTCTACAATAATAACTAAGGTATGGTTGAGTGTCATTTTCCTCCTTTGAATCCATGCCAACCTACATAAAGAATGATTTATGGGAACCATTGAATCTAATTTGGTAGTCTAGGAGCATTATAGATGCATTAATGGTGTTTCTAAGTGGTCCCACATGTAGGTAAGGTTTTACTACTTCAAACAATGAAGTTTTGAGATTGACATACTAAGGGGGAAAGTCTAGCAAGCATCTTGAAGATCAGGCTGGAAATCCTCAAAAGGAAAGGTGTTGAAGTACTAAGATCAAAGTTTCAGGAAAGGATTAACATGGAACTGAAATGAACGATTGAAATTCTTACTTTGAAGGTCTTTATTTGAGCTTTCGAGGTTAGAGGAAAAAAGATACCTAGATAGGGAATGTTTGAAATTTGGACTCCAATATTTTGTATAGAGGAATCAGTAGAGTTTTGAATATTTAGGGAATCATGGAAATGGGTACTTGAATAGGGGTAAGGTTGAAAGTCCAACTTCAAAGGACTTAGGGACTTTTTTGAATTGGGAGGTATTGGGGATCGGGAAGAAAAGATGAAGGGAAATGAATGACAAGGGAAGGGATGGATGAAGAAGTTTGAAAGTTTGATTGGTGTTAGGACTTAAGATGTTTTATGAATTTTAGGTTTCAGTGATTGGACTAACACATGCCACTAGAATGGCATTGGAGCATGAGAAACTTGAAAACTCTCACAAATGGGCTTATGAGGAAAAGAAAGATGTTAGAGTTTCAAGGAAGGGCATTCTAGGGATGACAAATCCAATAGGGATGGAGGGATTGGAAACTTTGACAAATTGAAAGACTTAATTTTTTTTGTCAAATGCCTAGTAGGTTGTCAAGATTGGGAGTAAGGAATTATAGGGAAGGTATGAGGGTATGGGAAATCTTGAAACTCTTAAGGTCTAATAAACAAAAAATAACTAAGGAAAATACTAGGAAGAGACCAAACTTAGAATTCTATGGTGTTTTCCCCCTTTAACACCTAGGGGACCTATTTAAAATATCTTAGACTAGTTAGAAATGATGGTTCAAAAGATGACAATAAAAAATGAGGGACAATGACATGAAATAATAGAATTTTGGTGACCTCTTTTATAATAATTATGGATCTAGTAGCCTTATTAGTACATTGGGCATGGAGCCATTGTAAGCCTTACAAACAACCTAAAGAGAGAAAAATATTTTGGAGACTATATGATTATCCTTGAAATAATTGTTAATTTCTTCATAGCACACTCAAAAAACAAAAGGCAATAGGTACAAACTACACTTGGAGGAAAACATGACAACTAGAGCCATACATTCTCCTAATAAGAATGTAAAGCGTGCAACAACACTTTGCAAAAAAATATTTATTGTACTCTAATATATACATGGCTTGTAAATCTTGAGAGCCAAACTGCCACAAAAACTTGTCTCTATCAAAGATAAATCTTCTAAATTAGTTGGTCCCCCTCAAACAATAGTTACATTCACTACCTAGCTACAACAAATGTAGATTTTTTCTTGCATGTATCAAATAACAAATATTTCCCATGTAGTGATAATTCACCTCATTATCAACTTTGTCATTGTAGGGAAGCCATAAAAAATAGGTAGTAGATTTATCTAATGATGCATCAAGTGCGCACATAGCAATAAGGGTAAAAAATTGAAATTATGTCAAAAATTAAAAGAACTACAATTTGTGGAGGAACATAAACCTTCCTCACATAAGGGCACATTGTTGTTACATCCACTAACCTCCCCACATGAATTGAAGAAAAAATAAAGTGCTTCCAACTCACATTGTAGTTAAAATATGTCACATCAACCTATTCTTTTGCACAAGGAAGCCCTTCTTCCCACACATCAAGAAAACAATTTTGAAGCTCTAACATAATATAAGGCTAAGGAATAAGTTTATTATCTTCCTAACCCATGTGTTGTTGCTCAACCTCTTCCATACTTGTGTGCTAGACCCAAGCTAACCACAAACTTGGGCACACCATCATCCCCAACACAAGAGGTCACATATTTATCATGAATGCAAACCTCATACATGACCTTGCTTGTCTCAAGGACAATAGGTAACCAACATACCTCAATGTTACATGCATTGATGAAAATGTCACTAGTATAGATTTTAGAACAATGAGACACTTAAAGTGAAGAACTAAATTCATCATTATTTTTTGTTGTTTCAATTCCTTCTTGGCAACTCATTGCACGAAACATTTTCCGCAAGAATCAACCTATGACACAATTCTTCTTCTTCCACATTCACCATTGTAATTTTTTTATGATCCCATTGAAGAACACTCTACATGAGGAATACAACAAGTATTTCACCAAAGAAATAGGTTCTCATATGCATTCACCTAATCACCACCTTCACACTCAAGGGAAAGGGATCCAAATTGAAAATAAATGACTACACTAATATTTACCTTAACAATTTTATCATCAAGTGCAACCGCCTATACAGTATCCTCATACAAAAAAACATCACTAACCTCAATATTATAAAATAGAACAAATAAAATAAAGATGTGAAACAATAAAGTTTTCCTATTTCACTATTTTCATCATGAATCATTCTATATTTTCTATAATCAGCCCCATGAGTTTATTCATCTAGATCTTCCATGGCACATATACCTTCTTGTCTATATTGTTACAACAAGTGTCACTAGGTATTATTCTCAAATCATATGTTCTATCCACACCTTTTTTGTCTACACTAACCTATTTATTACCATCAACTTCACTTTCATCTCAATTCATTAGGATGGAATCACCTTGCACCTGCTCTTGCCTCAATACCCCTTTTTAGTCTAATTGAACTTATTGTCTTGGAAGTGTTGATGTACATTGAACCATTAAAGCTTCGTTGAAAACCCCATTGTGGCATGAATTTTTATTATTGGGCTAATTGCATGGGTAACACCATTATGGTCTTGGACTAAGTTATTTTTCACTAGAACTAAGGCTTTCAAAGAGCTTGAAATCATTGGTTTTAAGGTGTTCAAAGACCTAACTTAGTTTAATTGACCTTGTCCTTGAGAATTTAATTAATAAGGTTACCTATTGGGTTGATATTCTTGATTTAAAAACTAATAAGGTATATTTTTTGGGCTTGTTACCTCTTTAAAGCTACTAATTCATTCCAAAAGCTGTATAACAAGGTTGTTAATTCATTCAATTCACTAGAAGGAGCAATAGAAGGGGTTGGTTGACCGGTTTCTCTTGAAAGAGATTCCAAACTTCACTGAGTAGCTAGAATATCGAGAAATAGAGGCATTGGAGGCCTTGGGACTAATTTACCAAGTTGGATTATTTTTGTGTTAGCTCTTATACCTATGTCATAATCATTAGGAAAGACTATTTTCCCCCATTGATTATATCATGACAACCACATCATTGTTTAAAGACCTCAAGTAATATCAGAATGTATGGTTGAGAGAAGGTTTGACCAAGGTTAAGATTCTATCATACGTCTTTTGAAATTTGAAGTTGAACTCTCTAATGAATTCATGAAGGGATTTCTTGATAGTAGTTAGTTGCTTTACCAGGGATATATGGTCACTTTTTTCTTCAAATTGTTCAAATTATTTCTCACCTAACTCATCCCAATTATGTAACGAATTAGGCAACAACCCTCTATACTATTATAATGCCTTGCCTTTAAAAAGTGGCAAGGAATCTACAACTATGTTATCCTCTATAATATTATGGATTGAGAAAAGATTGGTAATATCCAAGATGTGTTCTATAGGGATAGTAGCATTTTTTCCAATAAGGTATACATTTGAATTTTTCTATTGGAATGTCACCATGATTGGAATGGATAAGAGCATTTCCTCCATTAAAAGTGATAAAATATTAATTTCTTGGAATAGGCATGGAAGGGGTATGGAATAATATTCATATGGCTGGGATAAGCTACTAGGAGTAGGTATATTTTCACTCTTAGATGAGTTCTTGAATAGACTCTTAAATATGATGATGATTTTTGATGGGTGTTTTGCACACTTTCTCAACACGGGTAATGCATAGGTGCATCACCTCTCTTGAAAGGAAATCTCCAACAACAAGTTGCTGAAAATTACCCCAAGATCTCTCGGGTATCACGTCATGACTTGTTTGGAATATCTCAATTGATGTTTGATGTGATCTTGTTGGTAATCATAGGGAAGACTTACAAAAGTTAGGTTGGAATAAATTTGAGTCTTTGGACAAAGTTCTTGAAGTGGGAAGTTGATGCGTGATTTTTTGTAGGTTCAAACAATGATCTTGAACTCCTATTTTGACTTGAGATTTGGCTTTACAATGTGTAATGAACCTTAGCATAGGTTACTTATTAAAAAAAAAAAGGGGGCAGGGAAGATAGGAGGTTCCTACACCTGGAACTACAAATGAACAATGATTATGGAGTTTTATATTGTGGACAACATCCTTAAAACAAAATTCCACTTAACTAGAAATTTCACAATGTCATGAAATTTGTGCTATCTTCTAAGGACTGCAAATATTTTACCATTCATTCACCATGTACATGCATGAATAAAAATAAAGGTTTGAGGAAACTTTTAATCTAAGTCCAGAAAAACTTTACACATATATCTACCAACAACAAACAACCAAAAGTATGGACTAGGAAGGCATCTACACAATAGAAATATTCATAACCATAGAACAACATTACTAAATCTATTAAAGAAAACTAAAAGTAATTGAAATAGTAAAGTAAATCTAACTAAATCATCTAACTATGAGAGCTGAATCACAAAACATTCAAAGAAACTCATAAATCCACCAAAAGTCAATGTATTTCTATTAAAATTTCTGCAACATGTCATTACAAAAACTCAACTCTCTCTTGAAAATGAGAGAAGACCCCCTATTTATAGTGTCCAAAAAGTAGAATGAATGGCCAAGATTGATTTAAATTTGTGTGGACAAGATTCCTTACAAACTAGGGTTCTACCTACCCCCACAATATATTACATTTTAAAATACATTTATGTCCTTATCCCTATTTCATCTTCTAGTGGCAACATTGTAGCATTTTGTCTTTTTGTTGAATTCCTTTTGCTGCAATTATTTTTTTAGGAACTCTTCACCAACAATAGGGCTGCCTTCTTGCTTTTTCAAAACAACATATTCCATAAACTTCAGAATTACCATCTAGAGTTTATCGAATTCCATGATTTCTGATTGCAGCACCTGGTAACTCCATTCTTTAGACCTGTCGGAGAGATTTTCCTAGTCTTCATCATATTTGGCCATGTGATCCCTGAATAGCTCAAACTAGGTGAAGGCTTGGGCATAAAAACTCATAAAATCAATGGTGATTTCACCCGACATTCCATCCTCTATCTTCTTCTAGAAATGTGGCTTTATCTTCTTTGGATCAACCTGTACAACATGCATATCATACCTTATCATCAAATTTAGGTACCAGCTACAATCTGCCCAAACATCCTTGGCCTAGTCAATATTTGAATCAACCTTATCAAACACCTATTCTAGCCTTTCCTTTCAATTGTCAAAATCTCACTTTCATACATCCATCGGCCAATGGTCATCTTTCTTGAATGATAGCTCCTTTTCCCAAGTTGTGCTTGGAAATTTGAGGATAGCCTCAATCCTCAGGTAAGTAGATTCATACCTCCTCAAGAATTTAGTGTAGAGTTTCTTTGTTCCCTTGAGAGACTTTTGTAAAACAAGGAACTTGTTTATTGTCCTGATAGCACAGTCAATGCCCATGTTTCCAGTATATAAGACTTTACAGAACCAGCTCTCTGTGGTCTTATCCAAGTTCTTTCTCCTTTCAAGCTTGTCTATTTTTTCCTTGGACAACAATTGTGGCAAGGACGAAGATGTGGTAGGTCGCTCCTCTGTTGATGACCATTGTTGGATGTAGGCTATTAGGTCAGCCACTTATGCCTTGACTTCTTCCTTTGAAATCTTATCTTGTTGTATCAGATGCACAACTGTGGCGACATACTCCTGAGGGTGATTTACCTTTTACTCCCTATTGGTCATCCCCAAGTTGATGGTGGAGATGTTGTAACTTATTCCTTGTTCTCCCATCACTGGCATAGCTAATTGTATGGTTCTGGATCCAAAGGGATCCATTGTCACATTTGATCTAATTTTAGGTTTCTTCTCCTTCTTGGTGTTGATCTGAGCTCAGGCCAATATAGCCTCCAGCCTTGTTTTAGGGTCTTTTGGATCAGGAGCTTTCTTCTCTAGTTGCTTTTCCAACCAATCGAGCATTGAGAACTTTTCTTTGGGTGATTCCTGGTCACCCTCTTTTTCATCTTTTCTAATTTCAATATATTTATCCTTGGGAGCCTCTTGCTCTATCCTCATATCCTTCTTTTCTTCATTGGAGTCTTGGATGAACATCGTGTGTTGGATGGGGAATTTAATGGGCAGACGTTCCTTGGGGTTGTCTTCCATTTCGGTATCTTTTTCTTCTTTTTCTTCATCATACACATGCTCCTCAGGTTGCTCAATCTTTAGATTCTCATGAATTTCAGCCTCTTCCTCAGGCTTATCTTCTTCCTTTTCCTCTTGTTCACCACGAGGGAGCACCTCCTCATCATTCCTAGGGCTATGGTCATGTTCCTCTATTGGAGATTTGTTTCCTTTTGTCTCTGTGTTAGCGGTCTTTTCTTCAATAATAGGCTATCTTTCAGCCTCATTCTCTTCAATTTCCTTGAGTTACTTGGCTAGCTCCTCATCAAGCTCAGGATCGGATGTTTGCTCAATAATATTTGCATCTAAATCCTTGCCATAATCATCGGAGGACTCATAGATGACTTTGTAAATTACACGATGTTCATATATAGGGTGCTCATGGTAGTCGTCTACCTCTTCTTCCAACCTCCTGGTTGCCTCCCTTTGTTGTTGTTTGTCCAACTCCTCATAAATCTGCATGGTGGCTTCCATTGTGGGTGGCTCAGTAGGAGGAGGAACTGGGAGATTGGTTATTACTTTGGAAATTGCAGCCTGCACCATTGGGTTTGCAAACATCCCTGAGAGTTTAGATGGCACATTTTGCATATATTTAATAAAGGACTCTGGAAGGGTGAGGGTGGGTATTGTAGTTTTTGTGGTGGAAATTGGAAGAGAAAATGATGGGGACATGGATGACGAGGAAAGTGGTGAGGTGGTGGCTGAGAAGGAATCCATTGATATGACTTGCTCTATGAGAGAGGTAGAGACAAGGTGGATTGAGATGTCCACCGTGGGTGGAGAAGTAGCAACTGTTGCATGTGGGATAAGCGAGGCAACAATAGCAATAGAAGTGGTAGCGGATGAGATAGTTAATACTCCAACTGGTCAATCTCCATTTCCTCTCCCTCATGGAGTAGATCTTCTTGAATTATGGGCATTTCAGTGGTGTTGCCTAATTTATTATGTCATTTGGAAGGTTCACCTTCTGAGGCCTTTCTAGCATACACCTTTGGATTAGACTTTTTCTCTCTTTTCTTTTCCCAAAGTGAGTGATTGGAGGAGAGTTCGACATTTCTCCTGTTGATGTAGCAACTACCCCACTATCTGATCCACTTGGCTCACTTTTGAGAAACTACCCCACTTCTGATCCATTCTTTTGTGCGAGGCTCTACGGGCTTGGTGAGAATGTCGAGGTCATCAAACTCTTGCTCATTCCAATCAATTAATGGTAGTGGTAGATTAGCAATACCATTATACCTGGGGTCTATCACAGTGCTCTCATCATCTTCCACTTGATCAGGCATTGGAAATAGGTTCACGCTCTTTACAAAGTATGCGGTCAACCGCATATAGTGCCTTATTCGCACCTCATAGTCATCCTTACAATTAGCCCAGAAGTATTCAATGCTATGAAGGTGGGCATATTCATGTCCAAGCGCTTTGCTAATATGGCCATAGGGGTCCATCTATGGCCTAGCCGTGTGGATTTTGAAATGATATTTGGCCAATTCTTTTTTTGAGTTTTGGGCACATTGGGAGGTGTAAATCTCATACATTCCCTGGTCAAAAGAAAGGTGGTAAGGAATCCTTGCTAGATGCTAGCTTCTTAAAAGAGTGTGAATAGGTCACAACTACTAAGAAAGTTCCAACAATATTATCCAATCATTAGGATACTAGGGCAGCTTGTTTGGTCTTTCTGAGAACCCTTGGGTGAAGATGTATGTAAATTTAGGATATTGAATGAACAGGAAAGCATATTGCTTGAGGAAATTCCAAGCAATATGGGAAACTCTTCTCTCGAAGTCACCCCTGAGCAACCTGATAATATAACCTATGAAAGCATCATTCACCCTGCAGTAATCTTTCTTGAAATTCTTGAATTGTAGCTGAGGGTACCTATCATAGACTTTGAGTTCCATGCAAGGTTGTTCATCTAGAGCTCTGAACAAACCACTATAATGCCCCCGTTCGGCTAGTGAGTACACTAGATAATAATTCATATAGAATTCGGAGGTCTTCTTGGTATTCATGAATTTCTCGTGGAAGAAATCGCTGATTAATCCTCCCCAGTAAAATGTGGTGTCTTCTTCTCCAAGGAGAATTTTCTCAATGAAGTAGACCATCCATTCTTGAAAATAAATTGCAGTAGGGAGGCCCATTACTTTGCTTAGTAAGGTCACCAAATCATGGTATTCCTCATGAAATTCACTTTGAAAGAGCTCCCGAGAAACCTTTGCAACGTTGCCCCTCTTCTTCTTGAGCCAATGTTGATTTATAAGCTTTTTGCATTTCATTGGGTCTTCGTCCCACATTTCCTTGCACTCCTTTGTAGTTGGAAACTCCATTTCCCCAAAGGTAGGGATATGGAAGGTCTTTGTTATTCCTTGGGCAGACATATCAGTCTATACGTTCCCATCCCTATCTACTATTGTTCTAGTTTCTGGTTAGTATTCCTCCCTGCAAGCCATTACTATTTTGTGGGCAACAAGAGAGGGAGGGAAACTTGCAACTTTGGCTATTCCGCTGCTTTTGATCAGTCTTGCACATTATATCTAAGGGTTGACCCTGACCCTTTGTATGAATTAGTCAATATTCACATGTCCAATGTTGGTATCAAAGACCTCCTTCAAATTTGTGGTGACTCTAGATTGCAATGGTTCCCCTTGGAATTGGTACTTCATTTGGTCCTTATCTTCTTTCCCATGAGGGGCCTTGCCTGATTTCTTTCCTTTGTCCTTCTCTATGACCGACCCCAAGGCTTTTACACCTAATTCCATATATTCTGCACATAGAGGCAAGGTGAGCATAATCAAGTATGAAAACATAAAAGGCTAGCCAAATCCCTACAAAACATTGTTAGATTGGATAATTCATCATTGGAAATCTAACATTTAATAAAAGTTTCCATCAGTAGTTTCCTGGAGGGAGTTTGGATGGTCTGGGCCCTAGAGGTCGGACTTCTCTGGTCAGAATGTTGTTTTGAAGGGTGAATAGGGTAAGGCATTCCAAATGGTTTCTCCCATCTTCAGATTTAGATGAGGGTCGAGGTTTGTTTCCAAATTGGGATTCATTTGGACCATCATTGGGGTAGCCGGAGCCATGAGGAGGGAAAGTTGTCTGAGGTTCATTGTTCGGAATGACTTTAGTGAAACAACATTCTAGAGGTGGAGTTTCAGGGTCCAAGACCTGCGGGGCTAAAGGATGGTTGACACCTCCTTAATTGTCTGAGTGCTCAGACCACGAAGTTCGGGGAGTCATTTAAGGATGGTCATTTAAAATGGTGGGCCATGAACAAAATTTTGGTCAGAGCAACCCAACAGACCGGACTAGAATGTGGATTTGACCTCATGTTTTCTTTGTTGAGTGTTGATGAAAATTGGAGTATTGGGGCTCGAAGGCTAGAGGGACGATCTCAATTTTCCCTTTTAAGAGGCCGAGATGAGACGTATTCCCGATGGCGGAAGTCCGGTTGTCGGGGCCCAATGAGGGCAGGGACTTAAGTTTTCTTGTTTTGTTTAGGTAGCCGAAAGGTGAATGGGCCCTAGAGGCTGGAGAGTAGTTTCTTGATGGCCATTAGAAATGGAAAACTGATAACGGCGTCTCACGGATGGAGGTCCACAAACTGGGACCCGAAGGGCGTTTGGTGAGGTTGTTTCATTCTTCCATGAGAAACAACAAATGGAGAGACGGGGTCCTGAGGCCAAATAGATGGAGCCAAAATTCCATTTAGGAGATCGAATGTTGGAGGGCATCCCGAGGATGGAATCCTGCCAGAGCAGGCTTGGAGAGCATGGATTTCATTAGTGAGCAAGTTTTATGAAGTTCAAATGGTGGAGAGTTAAGGGAGATCTGATATGGCGGGCCCGAGAGGGAATTTCATCATTTAAAGTTATAGAAGTTTGAAGTTATTTAAGCAACGATGGGAAGGCTCAGACATAGAGGGCGTGAGCACCCTACCCAAGGAATGATGTCTGGGAGATGAAGTTACTGATTCAACTATTAGGTGATTTGAAGGATTTTCTTGATATTTCATCACATGGGTTTTGTGGAACTATCCTTCCTCTATCAAATAAGTGCAATTTTATCCTTTCCTATCCATTGTTTTAACCTAAAATCATCAAAATGATAACAGGAGGGTGGACGGCTAACCTACCTCGAGAACCTAGTGAATGTAGTTGGTGAATCCACAAGGAACAACTAAGGGAGGCGACGGCATGAAGGCAACAATCGATGAAGGCTGGGAGGTCTCTGTAGCTATTCTGAACTTCTAGACATGTGAAAATGATAGGTCATCCATGTTTATTTATACCCTTAAGTGCTTTTAATGCCCCTAGTCAATGCATGTACGACGGAAAAAAGGTTGGTGAGTTCAAATTTTGGGACGGTGATGGGAGGTCCAAAACCTAGAGGCTGGAAGGACATGAGCTCAAGGTCATCCAAAATGCCAAGTGGAAAATCATCAGCAAAAAAGGGGGTAGGGTCCAATGGCCAAAAAGAAGCAAGCTGACAATCATTAGAAATAGTGAAGTCATGAAGGAATCCCAGAGGATTGGGCCTAAAGCACATGAAGGACAGCCTATCGCAGCTTAAGTTATGAAACAACAAGCAGGGAAGCGGGCTGCAAAGGTCAGAAGAACTAGGTCGATGACCATCTAAAAGAGAAAACACAAGGCAAAAGTCTGGTAAGGGAAACCTAGTGAGCTAGACTCAGAAGGTTCCAAGGCCTCCTAGCAAAAGGCAAAATTCCAAAGGAGCTTCACAAGGATTTAGGACTTTGCAAATTTTGAGGGGGTGAAACATGGTCAAATTAAGATGAGACTTCGGAGGCACGCTGACCATCTAGGGCACCAAAACAAGGGCATGCAGAATGAGGTGGCAACAAAATGACCTAGCAAGGTGAAAGAAAGAGAGGGTCCTTGTTCCGAATGAGGCGTGTGTGTTGAGGGCACAACAAATGGTGACTCTACTGGGAAACACTCTCGAGCATTCAAAGGATAAGTATTCATTCACCTGACCCAAAATATTTGGTTTCACAGACCAGGGGCCGACTCCCAAAAGTGAGCTAGGAGAACAAGGTCCTTAGTTAAGTTAACCTACGAAACATCTCAGAAGTGTGTGTAGTGAATTTATTCCTTCCCTCAGGAACTGTGACAAGAAGCAGGTAATCAAACGAGCAAGCTAGATGAAGTGTCCAACACCAAAAGTAACCTAGACATTGCCCTGCTGCCAATCAAGTGTCCATAGCCCTAACAGAGTTGTCATTGTGACCCAAAAAATATTTCTCTACTATCGATCAGGCGTCTATAGCCCCGGTAGAGTTACCTACACACCCATACGATTGCTTGATTTCATAACTTTCTTTCTTTTATATTTTTTCTTTCTACACTTTTTATTTTTTTGCTCAGCTGTGTAAGCACCGAAGCCTACAATGGGTTTGAGAACCACAGTGTTCACTGGAGAGGACTCAATATTTTTCACTTTTCAAGTTATCATAGCAAATATTGCACAACCCTTCAAAAATAATTAACATGTGTTTTGTGCGAGATCTGAGATGAATGTAAAGAGATTCAACCAAGGATCAAGTTCTAGAAAAGAGTTGAAATAAGGAAGTCATTCCCAAGTAGCTATCAGGGACCAATAGTCAAGAATGAATATTTAGCCAAAGAACACTAAGAGCGAGCAACAAAGTAAACCATTCATTGAATGAGCACGACGACCATAGCAGAAACGAAGAACCCCTCAAAAAAAGAACAAAACAATCGAGAGATGAGCAAAACAAAGAAGTGAAAAAACAACATAATGAAAGCAAACCAAAGCAACCTATTCTAACCTATGTACAAGTATTTATAGGGATAGCTCTACATGAGCTCAGACTTGGAAGTAATGCTTTAAGTGGTGCCCGTTGATAGGCAATGAGATGTCTTCACCAGTTAAGGTTTTCAAGTGAAAAGCATTGTCTCCCAGAATTTCAACTATTTGAAAGGGGCCCAGCTAAAGCTTGTCGAATTTGTTATCCCCCTTTCTTTTCATGGGCCTTGTCCCAACACAAGACTAGATATGCAATTCTAAAGGCCTTAATTTTGGCTCAACGATCGAACCACCTCTTGACTATGCATTGATTTTTGGCAAAATTTTCTATTACGCAATCTTGTATTTCTTCTAAGTGCAAGAGCTCAGCTAATTGAGCTTCTCTACGATCACCTCCTTCATAAAAATCATTGATAAAATAGAGGGTGGGAATTTTCAGATGTAATGGAAAGATAGGCTCTAATTCATAGACTAGATGGAATGGGGAATCACCAAGGGCAATCTTGTGATGGGTGCGGTCCGCCCAAAGGGTGAAACAGAGTTGGGTATGCCAGTCCTTGGGGTTTCTATCAAGCAGTTTTTTAATCACGGTGATCAAGTTTTTGTTGGTGGATTCTACAAGACCATTTCCCTAAGGATAGTAATTGGATGATAACTTGAGGGTGATGCCATAATCAAAGGCCCAACTAGTGAATTTAAGCGAGGAGAAGGCGGGGCCATTATCACATACCAATGCATATGGGCAACCAAAGTGATTGAAAATAAAAATTTCAAGGAAATTAGTGACTACCTTTGTGGTACATTGCCTACATGCAATAGCTTTTTTCCATCTAGGATAGTAATCAGAGGTGGTTAGAATGTACTTGTGACCTGCAGATGATGGTGGGCCTACCTCCAGGACTAGTTGCAGGGAGACAACAACATTCCTCTCTCTATTCGTCGTCGTCTGTAAAATATGACATGCACGGACATGGTTATGAGCATCCTTGAAGACTGTAGGCTAGTAGTATCCTCCTCTCAAGATTTGATGTGCAGTGGAAATACTGAAACCATGACCATTGCCAAATTTGTCATGAAACTCCTTCAAGACCTGATTTGCTTCTTCTTTGCCAAGGCACCTTAGATAAATACCTTCATGGTTCCTCCTGTACAATATGGCTCCCTGCAACATGTAGCTACTACTTTTTAGTCTAAAGGAAAATTTCTGGACTCCCTATAAACGGGGTGGGCATCTGTGATTTAGTAGATAGTACACTATGTCATCATACCTTTCTCCTAGAGAGACATCCTCCAGCTGGTATTGTTGAACTATAATTTCAGGTCTGACTTCAGCTGCTGCTTCAACTATCTCTCAGTTAAGGGCCTATCCTCTAACTAATTTCATCAGCTAGATTTCCATATCGTATTCTTGCAGCAGGGTCACCCATTTGGCTCTACGTTCTCCCAACTCGTTTTGCATAAGCAATGTCTTTACTGCGGGGTCAGGCAAGATGGTAAATAATTTGTTTCTCAAGATGTAATGCATGAATTTCTTAACTCCATGGATGAGATTATACACTTGCTTTTCAACATTGTGATATCTTAGCTCAACATCCTTTAAGGGGGCACTCATGAAGGCTATAGGGTGCTCATTCCCGTCACGGTCTTTCTGAGTCAATAT
Source organism: Sequoiadendron giganteum (assembly GCA_007115665.2). Classification (NCBI taxonomy): domain Eukaryota; kingdom Viridiplantae; phylum Streptophyta; class Pinopsida; order Cupressales; family Cupressaceae; genus Sequoiadendron; species Sequoiadendron giganteum. The sequence continues at coordinate 43,906,549 of CM021102.1, read as the reverse complement.
ACTGGCACATGAGTGGTCTGAAGCGAATGAATAAATATAGAATGGCTTTAGATAGTTAGGGATGACTAATACGGGTGCATCAACAATAGCTTTATTGATCTCTTCAAAGGCTTGCTTCACTTTCGGGATCCACTCAATCTTGGAATCTTTCTTTAACATAGCATTGAGTGGTTTGACAATTTTAGCAAAGCCTATGATAAATTTTCGAACAAAGTTTATCTTCTCAATGAAGCAATTTAACTCTTTCTTGCTGCCTGGTAGCTGAATCTTCATTATAGCTTGGATGTAATCGGGTCGATGGAGATTCCTTTTTTTGAGAGGTCATGTCTAAGCAACTTTACTTTAGTGACCCCAAAGATACACTTCTTCGAATTAAGGGACACCCTGAATTATTGACACCTTTGAAAAACTATACACAAATCAACAACATGATCACTTCGTTGCTTTGAGAATACAGTCAAATCATCCATGTAAATGATTATACATTTTCCAATCAGATCCTTGAAGGCAATGTCTATTGCATGTTGAAAGGTCACGTCAATGTTGATGAGCCCGAACGACATCCATCTGTATGCGAAGGTGCCCCACTTGGTGGTGAATGTCATTTTATGTCGATCTTCATACTACACCATAAATTGATTGTATCCAGATTACCCGTCCAAGAAGGACATCATCTGAGAACCATTAACTATTTGCAACACCTCATCCAATGATGTCATAGGATAGTTATCCTTTTCTAAGGCTTTGTTTAGATTGCAAAAGTCAACACACAACCTGATTTATTTGTTCTTTTTTCTAACTAGAACCAAATTAGCCACCCATGTGGAGTGTCTAACTGGAAAATAATCCTGGCGGACAACAGATTCTACACTTCCTTATATATGATTGGTTCTAATAAAGCATTGATGGGACGTTGTCACTACCGAAATGGTCTTACATCTGGTCTGAGAGGGATGGTGTGAGTGATGACTGATGTATCATATGTTTTCAAGTCTTCATAACTCCAAGAAACAACATTGTGGTACTTCCGTAAAGCATCCACTATCCCCTTTCTTTCTTCAGGTGTGCACACCTTTCCAATGAACACATTCTTTACATCCTTAGTTGTTCTGGGGTTATAGGTGTCACACAGGTCATTGATGGAGTCCCTCTTTGCTTGCTAGTCCTATCCTTAGATTTGATCTAGGTCAAATATATGTTCTAGTTGAACCATTCCCCTAGGGATATTGTTGTTCTTGAGGTTGATAACCCCTCTATATCTAGCTTGGCCTCTTTAGGCTCAATATCATCAATTATTTGGGTAGAAAACACATCAAAGCTAGTGATAAAATCAAAGATGTGTTTATCATCATTAAATACCTAGAAATTGGCCACATTGTCTGGCATGGATGGAATGAAGGTGAGATCAATAGTAAACCTTTTGAGGCTAGACAATGACAAGGGTTGGAAGGTGCTAGCTTCTTGTGCTAAAGCATTGGCAGTATTATTTTGAGAGCGCAGGATCAACTAAATACTGAATGCATCTAGAATTTCTAACATATCCCATACCCTATTCCTATAGTTAGTCAATCTCTAGTCATAGCAGGAATAGAGCTTTCTCACCTGCTTCATGACCAACTCTGAGTCCCCAAAGACTTGTAATATTTTAACCCCTTTTCTTAATTCCATGAGGAGCCCCAAGACCAATGCCTCATATTTCGCCACATTATTGGTGCAATAAAATTGAATTCTATGAGCAACGAAGTATGACTTACCTTTGGCATTAACCAGCTCAAAGCCAGCTCTAGCTCCATGCTTGGGCTTAGACCCATCGGAGCACAACATCTATAACTTGGGAGAATCCCTGGTCTCAGAATCAATAGACCTGATTTTTTCTTTTGAAGGTGGCCTTTCTTCTGGATCCTTTTGAGGTGACACAAATTCCAAATGTATCTGAACTAGAGGCATTGACTACACCTCCTCTTGCGGAGCGACATGTCCCTTGATGAGATCAATTTTTGTTTGACATAAGCAACACTCAAATTTTGAATGGGAAAAATTATGTACCCTACACCAATTGGGTAGTAGGAGTTCCTGAAAATTAATTCTAGCTCCCAAACTAAGCTAATCTTGTACACATTTTTCAATAAATTCTTGGAAGCCATCCAACAATCCAATGTTGCCATCCTCGTAGGATTCTCCATCATTTGACTCGATTATCATTTCCGTACTCTGAGGGATATGGGCTAGGTTGGCAGGTGGGCTACAGGACACAAGAAGGATTTCCTCAACCATCTCCTCTTTACAACATTCATGTTCATCCAAATACATCACGGGATAGTAATTTCCTAATTTTGTTTTAGAAAAAACACTTCATTCATGTTGTATTTTGTGATCGTAAAATTCATGCATGGCTCCTGATCTATTCAAATCTAGTTTGGAATCCCTTTCCATGGTAGCCAAAGGTGACAATGCTCGGGTGAAATCTCTTCCTAAGATTATTCCATAAGTATCGGGGATGTCAGCAACTTGGATTTTAATGGTTTGTTGTATCCTTGGGTCGGTAGCAATTTGCATGGATATTTTGTTAATCTCACCAACTATACTGATTTCAGTATTGTCAAGTTGGGTCACTTTACACTGAGAAGGAGTTGGAATTATCCCCAAGGCTTTATATATGCTTAGGGGCATGGCATTGGTAGAAGCTCCTAAGTCCAACAAGCAATTATGAAGGTTTTTCCAAAATATTCTAATGGTGGACAAGAAGGGAGGGGTTTCAAATTTTCACTGAAACAATCCTCCAGAAACATCTACTTGGGCTGCCTAGCCTTTATCCTTATTATTGCCTTTATTTTGGGCTTTTGTTTGATCTGTTTCCTTGGGTTTCTTATTTACTTGTTGATTTGCAGGCGGATCAAATTTCTTGCTAAAGACTTGTTGTATAACCGGATCACTCTGTTGATCCTCAAAGGAAACCCTCCTTGGGGGTGTGTCCTAGGCTAGTCTAGATGAAGAGGTCCCATTGATCATTCTAAAGAAGGCATTTCTAATAGCTAGGACTTTGAGCAGATTTTCCCATTTTTTCAATTTCAACATCACAAACATTCTGGGAGGAGCTCATGGGTGGGTTTTGATTTTGACCCTATGACCTATTCTTATTAAAGTATCGGGTAGGTACATGGGGATAGCCTAGGTTGTTGCTATCATTTGGGTCAGGAGGGGTGCTAAAGTTGTTAGGTGAAGTGGAGGTTGTGAAAGGACCACCAGCATGCCCACTAGCCTACCTATTTCTCAAATCATAAGGAGTGGCCCTTTGGTGAAACATTTGGACTTCATCTTCTCTCAACTCTTCCTCATCTATGGGACCATTATCTACTGAATCAAAAATTTGAACCAAAGGATTTTCAGCACTTACCTCTTCCACCTTGTTGTTGCTTGTAGTGGTGTCTTCATTTTCTGGCACGCTGCTTTTAGCCTTTGGGAAGGGAGCCTGGTTGACCATCAACACTGAGGAGTCATATGGTTTGGAAGGGATGATTTCCTTGCATCTTGAGCTATCTACGACATTTTGGACTTCAATATGAAAAATTTTGGTGGCCGTTAGGAATTCTGGACAATCCAATTCAGAATGTCGGCTTGTTTTATGGATGTGGCACCAACCGGATAAGGAAACCTCGGCTAAGTAGACTTCGCTTGTAGTCTTGTCATTTTTACTGGGTTGATCCAAGGGATTAGGGATGCCACCATTGTTCGGTCTTGTGTTTAATGTCTGATTCTATCTTTTGGAAGGCCTTCTGTCAAAGTTATGTCCCAAATTTTTCCCCCTTTCATAAGTCTATCCAAAAGATGTGCTAGCATCGCGGTTGTCACAATTGTCATGGTTGTCCCGATTGAGGTTGGCCTAGATGCTTCTCTACGAAGCCTATAGTTGATTGTCTTGATTACTCAAGTGAGTCATCTCCGTAGAAATTTTCTTGATCATTTATGTCAGCTCATCGATCCAATCCTTCTTTGTGTTGCTCGGATATGAAGCTGAATTTTGAAGGAAAATAGTTTGTGTAGCCAGTTGATTTTGGTGAGTAGGCATGAATTTGAAGGTTTGAAGGTATGTTGACACTTGGGGCGGCTAAGAATGGACCTACTACTTCTGGGGCAACAAGTACTATAGAATTGGAGGTGTCTAGTTCATTGGTTGTCTCAAGTGAGGTACTATAGGAAACTACGGTACCAGATTCATGAAGGGCATCTGATGATGTAGAGCTTGGGTAAGCCCCTAAATTTGTGTGGGGTGAGTGAATTGCCCCAAAGAGGGCAGTGGACCAGAAATATTTTGTCCCAAGTCGGTACTCGCGATGATAGCCTCTATGTAAGTGTCTACTAATCTGGTAGGAGGCGGTCGCATACTAATGTTGCAGTAAGATTGTCCAATGCTGCATAATAAACTGGCAGGAAAGCAACATCATTGAGTGCATAAGGGTCTTGAAGCTGAGTATATGCCATGTGGAAGTGATCATTAAAGGAGTTGATCGGTTCATTGACAACTCTTCAGATGGACATCAACTACCGGTATAGCTCTAAAGCACTGATCGAAATCTTGAATTTCTATAGGAAAGCATTTTTTAAGAGGTCCCATGAGTTGATGGTTCTGGCTAGCAAGTTGACGTACCAGTAAAAGGCCTCCTCCCCCAAGGATTATGGAAAGAGTTGGAAAGCCACATCCTTATAAATAATGTGCATAGTCTTCAAGGCTATCTTGAAAATCTTAATATGTTCCTCTGTTGTCCTTTGCGGATCCCAGGGGTTGAACTTCATACAAAAAAATTCTTGATTCTTTGGAATATCATGGTAAAGGTTGAAGGTCAAAAGGGGATGGATTATTAGCCAACAACACCATTGGAGGTGGCGGTGGAGGTGGCTATGCCAGACTAACTTGAGGCTGCTAAAGGGAGACAATAGTTAGTGAGACAACTCCCAGAAGTGGGACTGCATTGGACTGAAGGCAGTGTCTAGCCCTTAGGAAGTGGCAGCATGGAAGGCTGTTTGAAGCGGATGAGTGGGAGAAGGTGCTGCCCAAGATGAGGGAGGAGATGAAGTTGAAAGAAAAATGGGTTGGTCGGATGTGTTAGAGGAGGATACTTCCCCTTTCTTGGCTCTCATAGCTTGGGTAGGGGGTGGTACTCTTGAAATTCCCCTTTGTTTGGTGTAGACCTTAGTATTCTATAAAATATCTTAGGGGAGAAAGACCAAATTCGATCCAGATTAGCTCCAAAGAGGCCCTCCTTCTAGCACCAATTCTATTGATGGGTGTTTTGCACACTTTCTCATCAAAGGTAATGCATAGGTGCATTACCTCTTTTGAAAGGAAATATCCAAAAACAAGTTGTTGAAAATTACCCCAAGGTCTCTCGGGTGTCAGGTTATGACTTTCTTGGAATATCTCAATTGATGTTTGGCGTGATCTTGCTGGTAATCATAGGGAAAACTTACAAAAAATTAGATTGGAAGAAAGTTGAGTCTTTGGATGGAGTTCTTGAAGTGGGAAATACATGCATGCTTTGTTGTAGGTTCAGACATCGATCTTGAATTCCTGTTTTGACTTGAGATTTGGCTTTACAATGTGCAATGAACCTTAGCATAGGTTACTTATTATAAAAAAAAGGGGCAGGGAAGAGAGGAGGTTCCTAGACCTGCAACTACGAATGAACAGTGATCATGGAGGTTTCTACTATGCACAACTTCCTTAAAAAGAAATTCCACTTAACCAGAAATTTCACAGTGTCATGAAATTTGTGCTATCTTCTAAGGACTGCAAATATTTTACCATTCATTCACCATGAACATGCATGAACAAAGATAAAGGTTTGAGGTAGCTTTGAATCTAAGTCTAGAATAACTTTACACAGCTATCTACCAACAACAAATAGCCAAAAGTATGCACTAGGAAGGCATCTACACAACAAAAATCTTCACAACCATAGAACAACATTAATAAATCTATTAAACCAAATTGAAAGTAACTGAAACAATAAATTAAATCTAACTAAATCATCTAACTATGAGAGATGAATCATGAAAAATGCAAAGAAACTCAGAAATCCACCAAAAGTCAATGTATTTCTATTAAAAGTTTTGCAACATGTCATTACAACAACTCAAATCTCTCTTGAAAATGAGAGGAGACCCCCTATTCATAGTGTCCAAAAAGTAGAATGAATGGCCAAGATTGATTTACATTTGTGTGGCCAAGATTCACTACAAACTAGTTTTCTACCTACCCCCAAAATATATTACATTTTAAAATACATTTATGTCCTTATCCCTATTTCGTCTTCTAGTGGCAGCACTGTAGCATTTTTTATTTTTGTTGATTTCCTTTTGTTGCAGCTATTTTGTTAGGAACTCTTCACCAACAATAGGGTTGCCTTCATTCTTCTTCAAAGCAACATATTCCATAAACTTTAGAATTATCAGCTAGAGTTTATCGACTTCCATGATTTTTGACCGCAACACCTAGTAACTCCATTCTTTAGACCTGTCAAAGAGCTTTTCCTAGTCTTCATCATATTTGGCCATGTGATCCCTAAATATCTCAGACTGGGTGAAGGCTCAGACAACAAAACTCATAAAATCAGTGGTGATTTCACCCGACATTCCATCCTCTATCTTCTTATGGAAATGTGGCTTTATCTTCTCTGGAACAACTTGTACAATAGGTATATCATACCCTATCATAAAATTTAGGTACTGGTTGCAATTTTCCCAAACATCCTTGGCCCATTCGATATCTGGATCAACCTTATCAAGAACCTATTCCAGTCTTTCCTTTTGATTGTCAAAATATCACTTCCATACATCCATCAACCAATCGTCATCTTTCTTGAATGATAGCTCCTTTTCCCAAGTTGCGCTTGGCAATTTGAGGATAGCCTCAATCCTTGGGTAAAGAGATTCATACCTCCTTGGGAAGTTAGTGCAGAGTTTCTTTATTCCCTTGACAAAAATTTTTCAATCCAAGAACTTGTTTATTGTCCTGACAACATGGTCGATGCCCATGTTTCCAGTATATAAAACCTACCAGAACTAGATCTATGTGGTCTTATCCAAGTTCTTTCTCCTTTCAAGCTTGTTTATTTGTTCCTTGGATAGAAATTGTGGTGGGGCCAAAGATGTGGTAGGTTGCTCCTGTATTGATGACCATTGTTAGATGTAGACTATTAGGTTAGCCACTTGTGCCTTGAGTTCTTCCTTTGAAATCTTATCTTGTTGTATCAGATGCATAACCATGGCGACAGCCTCCTGAAGGTGATCTACCTTCTGCTCCCCGATGGCCATCCCCAAGTCGATGGTGGAGATGTTGTAACTTACTCCTTATTCTCCCACCACAGGTGTAGCTAATTGTATGGTTCTAGATCCATAGGCATCCATTGTCACCTTTGATCTAATTTTAGGTTTCTTCTCCTTCTTGGTCTTCTCTAGTTTCTTTTCCAACCAATCGTGTATTGAGGACTTTCCTTTGGGTGATTCCTAGTCACCTTATTTTTCATCTTTTATGATTTCAATATCTTTATCCTCGAGAGCCTCTTGCTTTGTCCTCGTATCCTCCTTTTCTTCACTGAAGTCCTAATGAACACCATGCATTTGATGGGGAATTTAATGGGTAGGCATTCATTGGGGTTGTCTTCCCTTTCAGTATCTTTTTCTTCTTTTTCTTCATCATGGCCATGCTCCTCAAGCTTCTCGGTCTTTAGATTCTCATGAGTTTTAGCCTCTTCCTTAGGCTTATCTTCTTCCTTTTCTTCTTGTTCACCACGAGGGAGCACCTCCTCATCATGCCTAGGGCTATGGTCACGTTCCTCTATTGGAGATTTTTTTCCTTTTGTCTCTATGTCAGCGGTCCTTTCTTCAATAATAGGTTATCTTTCATCCTCCTCTTCAACTTCCTTTAGTTGCTTGGCTAGCTCCTCATCAAGCTTAGGATGTAATGTTTCTTCAATAATCTTTGCATCTAAATACTTTCCATCATCACTAGAGGACTCATAGATGACTTCATCAATTACATGATGCTCATATATAGTGTGCTCATGGTAGTCATTTTCCTCTTCTTCCAACCTCTTGGATGCCTCCCTTTGTTTCTCTCTATCCAACTCATAAATCTGCATGGTGGCTTCCATTTTGGGTGGCTCAGTAGGAGGAGGAGGAACTGGGAGATTGGTTATTCCTTGGGAATTGCAACTTGTGCCGTTGGGTTTGCAAATATCCTTGAGAGTTTAGATGGCACATTTTGCATATATTTAACAAAGGACTATAGAAGGGTGAGGGCGGGCATTGTAGTTGCTACAGTGGCAGTTGAAAGAGAAAATGATGGGGACATGGATGATGAGGAAAGTGGTGAGGTGGTATCCAAAGAGGAATCCACTGATATGACTTGTGTTGCGGGATAGGTAGAGAAGGGGTGGATCGAGATTTCCACCATGGGTGAAGAAGTAGCAACTATTGTGTGTGGGCTAAGCGGGGTGGTAGCAATAGCAACAGTGGCAGCGAATGAGATAGGTGGATACTTCGGCTGGTCAGTATCCATTTCCTCTCCCTCATGGATTGGATCTTCTTGAATTATGGGAATTTCAGTGATGCTGCCTAATTTCTTATGTTTTTTGGAAGGTTTACCTTCCGAGGCCTTTCTAGCATACACCTTTGGATTAGACTGTTGCTCGTTAGTCTCTTTTCTTTTCCTAGAGCAAGTGAGTGGAGGGGACTTCAAAATTTCTCCTCTTGATGTAGTAGCTACCCCACCATCTAATCCACTTGGCTCACTTTCAAGCCCCTTATATGTCAGGATGACCCCTTGTTGTTTCAATTGGGCAACTTGCCCATCAATCCATTCTTTTGTGCAATCCTCTACGAGCTTGGTGAGAATGTAAAGATCATCGACCTCTTGCTCATTCCAATAAATTAATTATAGTGATAGATTAGCAATACCACTATACCTAGGGTCTATCACAATGCTTTCATCCTCTTCCACTTGATTAGGCACTGGAAATAGGTTCACCCTCTTTACAAAGTATGTGGTCATCTGCATATAGTGCTTTATCCACATCTCATAGTCATCTTTACAATTAGTCCAAAAGTATTCAATGTTGTGAAGGTGGGCGTATTCATGTACAAGCACTTTCCTAATATGGCCATAGGGGTCCACTCGTGGCTTGGCCGTGTGGAGTTTGGAATGATATTTGACTAATTCCTTTTCTGAATTTTGGGCACATTGGGAGGTGCAAAGCTCATACATTCCCTGGTTGAAAGAAAGGAGGTAAGGAATCCCTACTAGATTCTTGCTACTTAAAAGAGTTTGAATAGATCGTAGCTGCTGAGAAAGTTCTAGCAATATTATCCAGTCATTAGGATACCGGGGCAGCTTGTTTAGTCTTTCTAAGATCCCTTGGGAACAAATGTATGCAAATTTAGGGTATTGAATGAACAGGAAAGCATATTGCTTGAGGAAAACTCAAGCAATATGGGAAAATCTTCTCTCAAAGTCACTCCCAAGCATCCTGATAATATAACCTATGAAAGCATCATTTCCCCTGTAGTAATCTTTCTTGAAATTATTGAAATGGAGCTAAGGGTACCTGTCATAGACTTTGAGCTCCCTACCAGGTTGTTCGTCTGGAGCTCTGAAAAAACCATTGTAATGCCTCCATTCAACTAGTGAGTACACCAGATAAGAATTCATTTGGAATTTGGAGGTCTTCTTGACATTCATGAATTGCTCGTGGAAGCAATCACTGATTATTCCTCCCCAGTAAAATGTGTTGTCTTCTTCTCCACAGAGAATTTTCTCAACAAAGTAGACCATCCATTCTTGAAAATAAGTTGCAGTAGGGAGGCACATTAATCTGCTTAGTAAGTTCACCAGATTGTGCTAGTCCTCATCAAAGTCACTGCAAAAGAGCTCCTGAGGAACCTTTGCAGCATTTCCCCTCTTCTCCTTGAGCCAATGTTGATTTATAAGATGTTTGCATTTCATTGGTTCTTCGTCCCACATTTCCTTGCACTCCTTTATAGTTGGCAACTCCATTTCCCCGAAGGTAGGGATATGGAAGGTCTTTATTATTCCTTGGGTAGACATATTGGGCAACACGTTCCCATCCCTATCTACTATTGTTCTAGTTTTTGGTTAGTATGCCTCCCTGCAAGCCATTACTAGTTTGCGGGAAACAAGAGAGGGAGGGAAGCCTACAACTTTGGCTATTCCGCTGCTTCTGATCAGTCTTGTACTTTTTGTCTTAGGGTTGACCCTGACCCTTTGTATGAATTCGTCAATATTCACATGTCCAATGTTGGTATCAAAAACCTCCTTCCAATTTGTGGTGACTCTAGATTGCAATGGTTCCCCTTGGAATTGGTACTTCATTCGGTCCTTGTATTCTTTCCCACGAGGGGCCTTGCATGATTTCTTTCCTTTTTCCTTCTCTGCAACTGCCCCCAAGGCTTTTGCACCTGATTCGATATATTCTACACAAAGAGGCAAGGTGAGCATAATCAAGTATGGAAACATAAAAGGCTAGCCAAATCCCTAAAAAACATCATTAGATTGGATAATTCATCATTGGAAATCTAACATTTAATCAAAGTTTCCATTAGTAGTTTGCTAGAGGGATTTTAGATGGTCTGGGCCCTAGAGGTTGGACTTCTCTAGTCAGAATGTTGTTTTAAAGGGCAAATAGGGCAAGGCAGTCTGGATGGTTTCTCACATTTTCAGATTTAGATGATTTGAAATATTCATGTAGGAGAGGGTCCAATTTGAGCATGTGGGTCGATGTTTGTTTCCAAATTGGGAGCCATTTGGACCATCATTGAGACACCTAGAGTCATGAGGAGGGAAAGATGTCTGAGGTTCACTGTTTGGAACGAATTTAGTGAAACCACATTCTGGAGATAGATTTTTGGGGTTCGGGACCCACGAGGCGGAAGGACGATTGACACCTCCTTAATTATCTGAGTGCTTGGACCACGAAGGTCAGGGAGTCTTTTAAGGATGGTCATTTAAAACGATGGGAGTAACCCAGCGGACCAGACTCAGGCGTGGATTTTGGCTCATGTTTTTTTCATTTAGTGTTGATGAGGATTGGAGTATTGGGGCCCGGAGGTCAGAGGGACGATCTCAATTTTCCCTTTTATGAGTTTGAGATGGGATGGAGTCCTGACGGCGGAATTCCGACAGTCAAGGCTCGATGAGGGTAGGGAATTAAGTTTTCTTTTTTTGTTCGAGCGATCGAAAAGTGAACAGGCCCTAGACACTAGAGAGAAATTTCTTGATGGTTGTTAGAAATGGCAAAGTGATAATGGCGGCCCGCGGACGGAAGTCCGCGAACCGGGACCTGAAGGGCGTTTGACGAGGTTGTTTCATTCTTCCATGAGAAACAACAAATGAAGAGATGGGGTCTGGAGGCCGGATACATGGAGCCAAAATGCCATTTAGGAGAGTGAATGTTGGATGACATCCCGGGGATGGAATCCCATTGGAGCGGGCCTGAAGAACATGGATGTCATTAGTGAGCAAGTTTTATGAAGTTCAAATGGCAGAGAGGTAAGGGAAATCCAAGATGGTGGGCCCGAGAGGGCATTTCGCCATTTAAAGTTGTTTAAGTAGCGAGGGGAAAGATCAAACTCGGAGGGCATGAGTGCCCAGCCCAAAGAATGGCATCTAGGAGATGAAGTTCCCGATCCAACTATTAGGTGATTTGAAGGATTTTCTCAATATTTCATCACATGAGTTTTGTGGAACTATCCTTCCTCTATCAAATAAGTGCAATTTTATCCTTTCCTATCCATTTTTTTAACCTAAAATCATCAGAAGGATAACAAGAGGGAAGCTGACTAACCTACCTTGAGAACCTAGTGAATGTAGCAGGTGAATCTGCGAAGAACAACTAAGGGAGGTGGCAGGCGCGAAGGCAGCGACCAATGAAGGTTGGGAGGTCTCTGTAGCTATTTTGAACTTGCTAACGTGTGAAAATGGTAGGTCGGCCATGTTTATTTATACCCTTAAGTGCA